>CM053028.1:507440137-507568233 GCA_028564925.1 Lithobates sylvaticus | reverse complement strand
GAAAGAAATAATATAGAAGCAAACAATTGTTTGCAATATCCAGGGGCTAAGGTCAATTGAGGCGGTTAAATCGTAGGAATCCTTAGGTGTGGAAGGGGTGTCTAATAGACAGAGGGATGTGGCCTGGTTGGCTCTGCATGAAGGGCTATCTACAAGGAGCTTCTTAAAAGGTTGAGATGTGATTCGGTCAGATAGGTGCCCTAGAGCAGGGTGTGGAGGGGTGGAGGATGTTAAACATATCTTCTGGGAATGTGAATATGCTAAAAAGGTAATGGTATGTTTTGGAGTCTTCCTGGATAGGGTATGTAAAAGTAAGGTTACATATTTAAGTTGGTTAACTGGTGTTGGATTGGGGAAGGTGGAGGGTAAAGATTTATGTTGGGTGTGGTGTTGTGTATAAAAAGAGGCCATATGGGATATGAAGAATCTTTTGGTGGTAAGGAGAGAGGATTTGGAGGTGGATTTTTTGTTGTAAAATGATGTTGACGAAATTGCATACAGCCTTTTTGTATGATGTTGGGAGAAGGGGTAAGTAGGAGGATTTGGAGAAGGAGGTGTAATGATTTTGTGAGAGTAGGGGTAGGGTGATTTGTATGGATTAGTGTAGGTGTGGATAGAATGTTTGAGTGTGAATGGGAAATGGGCAAGTGAAGTTTTTCTGAGTGTGGTAGGGAAAAGGGTACAGGTTGTGTTTGGTGTGTATCGGTAAATTTGAGTTTTGGGAGGTGGATAGTCTCTTACCCGTATTTTATGATTTCTAAGGTAAGTGTGTGTAGTGACATTAGTTTGGTTTTGGTAAAGGGCTGGTCGGTGAAGAAATAGGAGTTTGTGTCTTGTTTTGTCCTAGTATGTCAAAGGTGTAGGGCTTTTTAGAAATAGGGAGTCAGTGACTTAGATGGCTGTTTTGTTTGATTTTTTTGTATGAATGTACTATCATGATGAAGAGCTCTTTCAGATGATATATATTATGACAGAAATAGTATATGTACTGGAAAGTTCGATCTGAATAGTTAAAAAAAAAAAAAAAAAATCTGTTCTTATCAGTTTAATATCTGATACGTCCCCTATCTGGGGACCATATATTAAATGGATTTTTAGAACAGGGAGATGGAAGAAGAGCTTGCTCTGTCCACTCCACGCATCGACCTGGTATTGCAGTACCTCCAGGACCGGTGCACCCCTCTTATGCAGTTTCCAAAAACAGAATGAATTTCAAAAAGCCATCATCCTTTTGCTTGCTTACTCTTTGCAATGTTTCTTTTGCTCACAACCTGTTTGTTGTTAATTCTTGTAATAAACTTGCATTTAACCCTTGTGTGTACTGTTTTTGCTTCGTGTCATTTTTTTGGACCTTTCTTTCTCTCTTCCCTCCTTCCTCACTCCATATTTTTGGGCTTGCTTGCTCAGGAACCAGAAGCAGCAGGTGAAGTGGCAGTTGCAAGAAGCCAAACCTGCTGCTATTAAAGCGGTTCTGCACTCTGAAAAAAAATTTTTTTTTTTAGGATGTAATATAAAGTGTGCTTACCTTTATTAGGGGACTCACCTGTTCCATCTTCCATCTCGATCGCCGCCGGTTTTCGTCCGATGAAGTTCCTCGTCTTCTTCTTTAGTGCTGGGGGCCATCTTGCCTGTGGGCATGTGAAACACCCACAGGGACTTTAGATGGCCCAGCATGCACTGCCGTTACTCGCGCGTGCGCAGTAACGGCTCATCTGCCGAGATCTCACGAGATTTCGGCAGATGCGGCCGAAATCTCGGGAGATTTCGGAAGATGTGGCCGAAATCTCGCGAGATTTCGGAAGATGCCCGCACTGGCTCCTGGGATCAATGACACCAGATCCCAGGAGACAGTGCGGCGTGACGACGATCGACGCAAGACCCCGCCCGCCGCCGCAGAGGGAGAAGACCGGAAGTCTTCAATTACAAGGTAAGTAAAAAAAAAAAAAAAAAAAACATTTCATTTAGTACTCTTTGCCTGATTTGGAAGGCAAAGAGATTTACTAAATGAAATGAGTGTAGAACCGCTTTAAGTCAGCAAGTAGACACATTTCGACAAGACAGCTAGTGTTCTATAGAACTTTATCCCAAGGCCCAAAATGAAGTCTATTTTTGCCAGTGTCAGTTCAGAGAACACAAGAGTCATTTGAATAGAGCTGACTTTGCTCCATTACTGTCCATTGCTGCAAGCATGTTAAAAGTCTGTCAAGGAGGCATGATTCTTTCATTCTTTATTCCGCAGCCTGTGTCTACCTCTAGTGGGTCCCTGAATCTCGTCTGCGTCCACGTTACCAGGAGGCGGGCCCATGCAAATTAATATCCCTCGTTGAGCATCAACGAGGAGCAGCTGGATCTGTACAATTAGTGCTGTGAACTCTCCAATGAACAGTTTCTAGGTCAGATTGTGCTTGTCAGGTGTTGGGCAGGTGCTAGAAAGGTGTGTCTAGGGCAGCAGGAATGGATTAGGCCACAAGCCTGGCTAGGTGTGAAAAGTTGCGTCTCCGCCAGCTCTAGGTGTGGGGGTTAGAGCAGGCAGGCAGCCGGGCCCCTCTCAGCGAGCTTTTCGTTGCGGCCAGAGCGCTGCTCGCTCGGAAAAGAGAATTGGGTTATCGCTTCTCGGCCTTTTAGCTAAGATCAAGTGTAGTATCGACTATAGCCCTTAGGGGTGTCTAGGCTTAAGTGCTAGAACGTTGAGAGCCACTTGCATCTATCCAAGCCAACTGGTCCTGGTGGGGTACCCTCTGTTCTGCCTTGTAGGATCGTTGATTCAGTTCAGCTTCACCTACCTGCTGCTATCGGACAAGAGGCTTAGCCCCCACAAGGAACGAGATTGCGGTCTTCCCTTCTCCCCCTCCTCCTCCACATTACTACCTCCGGGCAGTAGATGCAAGAGCCTTTTTAAAGGCTTAAGAGCGAAGACTTCAAGAATCCAGAAGGAGGCCGCTCAAAACACCCGAAGCGACCTCCTCGGCCTTGACGATGGGGAAGAATGTGTTGAAGACCGGAAAAATGACGACGAAGAAGAACCATGCCCCAGCCACTTCCTCCGGAGACCCGGGGAGTGCCGCTGCCTCAACCCCTGCCTCTACCTCGGCCGGCACCAGCCGACCGAGACCAGCCAGGCCGTACCTGTCCGCCGACGGGCTCCCTTCACTGGGGCCCTGGATGAAGCAGACGGTCGTGCTCCGGCTGAAAGAAGTGAACGGAAGAGTCCCCGACATGACCCCGGAGATCTTCGGAAAGAAGATGATCCTGGAGCAAGGGTTCAGCAAAGCAGAGACGCTGTCAGTCCAGGCATTTATGGGAGGTATATTCTATATAACTTTCATATCATTCCAGGTCTGCAGACGTTACTGGGCGATGGTGAAGTCCAGTGGCCCTGAATCCCCTTTCCGTAAGTTCACGGCGAACTGCCCCATAACACGGGACGAAAAGTGGGTGACGGTGGCCATGAGGAGCCCCCATACCAACTCGAGGGACATAGTCACCTACCTCCAGAGGTTCTGCACCGTGCTGAAGGACCCGGTCCGAATACTCGATGCAAACGGCTTCTGGATAGGTAAGTGGTCTATGCTGTGCAAACTTTGGAAGGATTCTTCGGGGGACCTGGAGCACCTTCAGCCGTGCTTCTCCCTGGGAACAACCGCAGGGATCCTGTTCTACCCCGGCATACCCTACAACTGTCACAGATGTGGGCATCCCTGGCACAAGAGCAGGGACTGTACAGAAACCTCTTGCAGGTACTGTAGGGTTGCAGGCCACGAGACCAAGGATTGTCCAAGGTCCAAAGCCTGCAACCTCTGTGGTTCAGCAGGGCACGTCTTCGTGCACTGCCCCCAGAGGAACCGGAGCTACGCTGGTGTCCTGAGTCAGGGCAAGCCAGCCGTCAGCACCGGAAGGAACCCCGAGGTGAAGAAGACACAGGGGCCCCAAAAGGCCCCAGGTAAGTCCCCCCCCCACCCCTGCCCCAGTCACAGCCCCGGCCCCTGCCCCAACCTCCAACACACCCCCACCCACCCTCACCGTGCTGGAGGAGACCCTCCCCACCCGACCCCTCCTCCCAGGCAAGGGGACGTCAGCAAGTGTGTGCCAGGAAGAAGGAACTCAGGAGACTGCAACGTGAGTTGCAGTCCCTGCAGGACCTTCATCACTGCGGCTGGGACGTTAGGCAGGACCTGGAGGACACCAAGAAGAGCCTGAAAGGGCACTTTGAGGAAGAATCCAGGCACATTGTCTTCCGTGCCAAGGTGGAGAACCTTGAGAAAGATGAGAAATGGAACTCTTTCTTTTTCAGGAAACTCCACACAGGACACACTCCCTTGTCTGAACTGCGTGACGAGACCGGAACGCTCCAGAAGGGAAAGGAGGCTGTGATGCAAGTGGTCAGCGACTACTACACCAACCTCTACTCCCCGAAAACAACAGACACACAGGCAGCCGACAGGTTCCTGTCAGGTATCACTAACACTAATTGATCCTGCAGGTTCATCGGCAGTGAACGCCCCCTTGGTGCTGGAGGAGCTGCACTCTGCCACTAAATCCTTTAGGCAGGTCAGGACCCCGGGCTGCGATGGTCTCCCAGTTGAGCTTTACGTTAAGCTGTGGGACCTCGTCGGTCCGGACTTGCTTGAGCTGTACGAGGAGATGGAGTTGAAGGGCAGAATGCCTCCATCGCTGAGGGAGGGGATGATTACGATCTTGTATAAGCGCAAAGGGGAGAGATCGGATCTTAAAAATTGGCGTCCGATCTCTCTTCTGAACGTGGACTACAAGATCCTCGCCAAGGTTTTGGCCAACAGGCTGAAGTCTGTCATCGGACAGATCATCCATTCGGATCAAAACTTGTGGCATTCCTGGTCGCAGGATTGCGGACAGCTTTGCGCTTTTCCGGGACACGGTCCAGTACATTCATGGCCGCCGTGTGCACGTGGCCCTGGTCAGTCTTGACCAGGAGAAAGCCTTTGACCGTGTCTCCCACGAGTTTATGTGCAGAACTCTGCACAGGTTGGGTCTCGGGGAGATGTTTTGTTCGTATGTGAATGTGATGTACAGTGACATTTGTAGCTTGGTGTTGGTGAATGGTTGGAAAACTGACCCCTTTCCAGTTCGGTCTGGAGTCAGACAAGGCTGCCCTCTCTCACCTCTGCTTTTTGTCTGTTGTATAGAGCTCTTTGCCGCAAGCATGAGACGGAACCCAGAGATCAGAGGGATCACCGCACCAGGACCAGACAGACGGGAGGTCAAGTGCTCACTCTACATGGATGATGTGACGGTGTTCTGTGCCGACCGGCGCTCCATCGACACACTCGCCCAGACCTGTGAGGACTTCGGCCAAGCTTCAGGGGCAAAAGTCAACTGCGGGAAGTCGGAAGTCATGCTCTTCAGAAAGTGGTTCCTGCCTTCTTCTGCACCAATGCCCTTCAGCATCAAAGCGGACGTCATCAAAATTCTTGGAGTCCTGTTTGGAGCTGAGGGCGCAGCCCTGAGGTCCTGGGAAGAACGACTGGCCAAAATGAGACAGAAGATTGGACTTTGGAGCCTCAGAGAACTCACCATCGAAGGAAAAACACTGGTACTCCGCAGCGAGATTCTCCCTGTGTTGCAGTACCTCGCCCAGGCCTGCCCCCCCCCCCCCCGGGTCAACACCTGCAAGGCCATCACCAGGGCGGTGTTTCACTTCATCTGGAGCTCCAAAATGGACAGAGTGAAAAGAGCGGTTATGTTCAAGGAACCCCTCAAGGGCGGTAAGGGCGTGCCCGACAATCGCCACCCTACTGAGGGTGTTCTTTGCCTGTAAATGCATCGGCAGAACGTTGATTGACAGAACTGTAGACTCTGGCGGTAACTCCATGTCCCGTTTTTTCCTCCTGCCTCTCTGGTCCCTTGGATGGGACAAATGTGACAGCTCCATCCCCTACAACTGGGACACTCCTTGGTACTACTTGGACACTTTCAAGTTTATTAAGGAGCTGGGGCTACATGGAGTGAAGCCCGACTCGTGGAAGCCAAAAACTATCCACAAGTTGATCAGAGCATCGGACATTGTTGAGACTGTCCCAGGCCTCCCTTCAGCCACTTGCAAAGTGGTCTGGAGGAATGTTTCTTCAAAGAGACTCACCAACAGGCATAAAGATCTGGCATAGATGGCAATCCAAGGGGGGTTGCCACTCAGGACATTCATGCATGCCAGAAACCTGTGCAGATACAGACACTGCCCCTTTTGCATCATCCTGGAGGAAACTGCTTTGCATGTTTTCTGGGAGTGTCCCTTTGCACAGGGCCTGTTGAGGGCCTTGGAACCTGATCTCAAAGATTGGTTATCGCTTCTCGGCCTTTTGGCTAAGATCAAGTGTAGTATCTGTTCTTATCAGTTGCTAGGAGGTGGAGCTTGCTTCTGTCCCTGCTCTACGGCGAGGTGGAGCAGGATTGGCGGTTGCTATGCAAAGCCTGCTGGCGTAAAGGTGACCTGGAGCGGTTTGTAGCCGAAAGGGAAGCCTTCTGATGGGATGGAGAACCACTGGTTGGCGCTGAAGGGCCGAGTCCCTGGCCTTTGGCCCGGATTGTGGCAGCTCTAGCTCCGGTCAGTCTTCTTGGGAAGGAACGCTAGCTCCTCTTCAGTACTGGGAGGGGTGCGGCTAGTACTCTCCAGGTTGTAATTAGGAGGGAGTGATGGAGTGGTGATGCGACCCTTTAGAATTTGGGGCACGCATCGGGCTTCCAGATCTCTTTTCCTTCCTGGCTGGAGTGGGGGCTGTTGTGGTCTTGGCTAGGGGCCAGGGTTGCACGTTGGAAAGCCAGTGGTGATTGTGCCCCTGAAGTGGCAGTTCAGGGGTGTCGTACATTCACTGTGGGAAACCACTTTGATTTATGGCACCATGGTCACTTTCACCACTACACACGTTTTTCACACCTGCCTCTAGGGCCGAGCCTTTTGGCTAGGACCAGGGGAAATTTTTTATTCCTGGCCGGAGGGCCGGCCATTGTATTGCACAATGGTCACTTTCCACTCACTCTCCCATCTTCCTTCTCCCCACTCTCTTTTTATTTACCCCTTGTTTGTCACTTTTATGTATATTTTTGTTTGGTGTTGTCACGTTTTGCACAGTGTGATGAGTAGGGTGTTCGGTCCTCGGGCCAACCCTGAAAGTCTTGGGGGGAGGTGGACATGGCCTTCTGGCTTAGTTCGCCTTCTCTCATGGGGTCTCTCTTCGGGAGAGCCCCACCAAGTACTTGGGTGGGTCTGTTTCGGCAGACCCTCCAGAGAAAGGGGTCCGTCTGGTTTCGGCCAGATGGACCAAGTGTAAAGTACCTCAGTCCCCGTCTGGAGCCTAACGCCCCGGGGGATCAGGGTAAAGGTCCATCCCTAGGGAGGACAACTGAGACACCCGTTGCACGTTTTGTGTTTCACTCTTTATGTGTGTGCACTTTTTTTGGCACCGGGTGGAGTTTTTGGGTGTGTTTCACACGCCACTGGCTTTTCAAAAAAAAAAAAAATAAATCGACTATAGCCCATAGGGGTGTCTAGGCTTAAGTGCTAGAACGTTGAGAGCCACTTGCATCTATCCAAGCCAACTGGTCCTTGTGGGGTACCCTCTGTTCTGCCTTGTAGGATCGTTGATTCAGTTCAGCTTCACCTACCTGCTGCTATCGGACAAGAGGCTTAGCCCCCACAAGGAACGAGATTGCGGTCTTCCCTTCTCCCCCTCCTCCTCCGCATTACTACCTCCGGGCAGTAGATGCAAGAGCCATTTTAAAGGCTTAAGAGCAAAGACTTCAAGAATCCAGAAGGAGGCCGCTCAAAACACCCGAAGCGACCTCCTCGGCCTTGACGATGGGGAAGAATGTGTTGAAGACCGGAAAAATGACGACGAAGAAGAAGAACCATGCCCCAGCCACTTCCTCCGGAGACCCGGGGAGTGCCGCTGCCACAACCCCTGCCTCTACCTCGGCCGGAACTAGCCAGGCCGTACCTGTCCGCCGACGGGCTCCCTTCACTGGAGCCCTGGATGAAGCATACGGTCGTGCTCCGGCTGAAAGAAGTGAACGGAAGAGTCCCCGACATGACCCCGGAGATCTTCGGAAAGAAGATCCAAGGTCCAAAGCCTGCAACCTCTGTGGTTCAGCAGGGCACGTCTTCGTGCACTGCCCCCAGAGGAACCGGAGCTACGCTGGTGTCCTGAGTCAGGGCAAGCCAGCCGTCAGCACCGGAAGAAACCCCGAGGTGAAGACACAGGGGCCCCAAAAGGCCCCAGGTAAGTCCCCCCCCCACCCCTGCCCCAACCTCCAACACACCCCCACCCACCGTGCTGGAGGAGACCCAGTACATTCATGGCCGCCGTGTGCACGCGGCCCTGGTCAGTCTTGACCAGGAGAAGGCCTTTGACCGTGTCTCCCACGAGTTTATGTGCAGAACTCTTCGCAGGGCAGAATGCCTCCATCGCTGAGGGAGGGGATGATTACGATCTTGTATAAGCGCAAAGGGGAGAGATCGGATCTTAAAAATTGGCGTCCGATCTCTCTTCTGAACGTGGACTACAAGATCCTCGCCAAGGTTTTGGCCAACAGGCTGAAGTCTGTCATCGGACAGATCATCCATTCGGATCAAAACTTGTGGCATTCCTGGTCGCAGGATTGCGGACAGCTTTGCGCTTTTCCGGGACACGGTCCAGTACATTCATGGCCGCCGTGTGCACGTGGCCCTGGTCAGTCTTGACCAGGAGAAGGCCTTTGACCGTGTCTCCCACGAGTTTATGTGCAGAACTCTTCGCAGGTTGGGTCTCGGGGAGATGTTTTGTTCGTATGTGAATGTGATGTACAGTGACATTTGCAGCTTGGTGTTGGTGAATGGTTGGAAAACTGACCCCTTTCCAGTTCGGTCTGGGGTCAGACAAGGCTGCCCTCTCTCACCTCTGCTTTTTGTCTGTTGTATAGAGCTCTTCGCCCAAAGCATCAGACGGAACCCAGAGATCAGAGGGATCACCGCACCAGGACCAGACAGACGGGAGGTCAAGTGCTCACTCTACATGGATGATGTGACGGTGTTCTGTGCCGACCGGCGCTCCATCGACACACTCGCCCAGACCTGTGAGGACTTCGGCCAAGCTTCAGGGGCAAAAGTCAACTGCGGGAAGTCGGAAGTCATGCTCTTCAGAAAGTGGTTCCTGCCTTCTTCTGCACCAATGCCCTTCGGCATCAAAGCGGACTTCATCAAAATTCTTGGAGTCTGGTTTGGAGCTGAGGGCGCAGCCCTGAGGTCCTGGGAAGAACGACTGGCCAAAATGAGACAGAAGATTGGACTTTGGAGCCTCAGAGAACTCACCATCGAAGGAAAAACACTGGTACTCCGCAGCGAGATTCTCCCTGTGTTGCAGTACCTCGCCCAGGCCTGGCCCCCCCGGGTCAACACCTGCAAGGCCATCACCAGGGCGGTGTTTCACTTCATCTGGAGCTCCAAAATGGACAGAGTGAAGAGAGCGGTTATGTTCAAGGAACCCCTCAAGGGCGGTAAGGGCGTGCCCGACATCGCCACCCTACTGAGGGTGTTCTTTGCCTGTAACTGCATCCGCAGAACGTTGATTGACAGAACTGTAGACTCTGGCGGTAACTCCATGTCCCGTTTTTTCCTCCTGCCTCTCTGGAGGTCCCTTGGATGGGACAAATGTGACAGCTCCATCCCCTACAACTGGGACACTCCTTGGTACTACTTGGACACTTTCAAGTTTATTAAGGAGCTGGGGCTACATGGAGTGAAGCCCGACTTGTGGAAGCCAAAAACTATCCACAAGTTGATCAGAGCATCATACATTGTTGAGACTGTCCCAGGCCTCCCTTCAGCCACTTGCAAAGTGGTCTGGAGGAATGTTTCTTCAAAGAGACTCACCAACAGGCATAAAGATCTGGCATGGATGGCAATCCAAGGGGGGTTGCCACTCAGGACATTCATGCATGCCAGAAACCTGTGCAGATACAGACACTGCCCCTTTTGCATCATCCAGGAGGAAACTGCTTTGCATGTTTTCTGGGAGTGTCCCTTTGCACAGGGCCTGTTGAGGGCCTTGGAACCTGATCTCAAAGACTTTGTACTACAGACTGCTATCACACACTTTGGTGTGTTGAACGGACTATTCTGTGGAACTCATTCACAGGAAAACATTGACAGTGCCTGACGGGTGCTGTGTTGCTTTAAGGACGCGCCAGAAAGCACCTCAACCACCAGCGTGAGAGGATGTCCATCGAGGACTGTCGCAGACTGGTTCACAGGCTGCTCAGAGATTGATAGACTTGATAGACTTCAAGGAGGAAGAGGAGGTCTGAAGATTCCCTCCCACCCTATGTATCCTTGGGCAGTTCAATAAAGCTTCGGACCTGTGAACTCTTTTTTCCCCCCTACCCCACCTCACACTCATTGCCTATTGAATTGCAATTGACAGTAGATGACCTGATACCTTGTTAAATGTTTTTGAAGTAATGCTTTCCGGGTAATGAGGCGTCATGAGGTGATGTTTTGGGGTACTATTACTCTGCGCAACACATCAGGCATCATACCGCAGGATGAATGTCATTTATTTGTATGCTTGGAATGTATTGCTATGTAGTGTATTTATGCGCTGCGTCGCAGTAAAGAGTGGAATGTACCCTGTTCAAGTATTTGTTTTTTGTATATTTTCTTGCAAAATAAAGTATACATTTTCAATCAAAAATCTGTTCTTAGTTGCCAGAGGAGGCGCTGCGGTTACTCCTAAGTGAGTGGGGGACCAAAGCAAATCCAATGGTGTCAAAGCACCTGGAAGGGCAGTTTCGGTAGGGGTCAGCATCTGGTTATCCATGCTGGTGACAGTGGGGCCTGAGTCTGAGCTGTCCGGAAGGGTGCTCCTGGTGAGGATGGGTGCTGCATCTTGGGTCTGACCCAGAGGGTCGGGTCCCTGGCCTTCTGGCTTAGATGGGGTAGCTCTAGCTCCGGACAGTTTTTCTGGAGGAAACACTGTGTCCAACACGTATACGGGGCGGAATGCTAGTACCTCTGAATATAATTAGGTAGGAGGAATGGAACAGGGTTGAGCTTGCTGAGGGTCGGGCTCTCCCTATGCTTCCTGAACTCCATGCCTTCCTGACCGGAGTGGGGGCTGCTGTGGTCTGGGCTGTGGGTTAGGGTTGGGGTTTGAAAGCCAATGGAGTATGTGCCCCTTGAGTGACAGTCCAGGGGTACCGTACAATCACTGAGTGAGGGTCACTTTGATTTATGGCACCAAGGTCACTGCACCATTTTTTACAACACGCTTTTTTAGCACCTGCCTTTTGGGCCGGGCCTTTTGGCTGGGACCAGAGGAATTTTTCATTCCTGGCCGGAGGGCCTGGTCATTAGTTTGCACAATGGCCACCTTTTTCACTCTCCTCTCCACTTATTCCTCCCCACTTTATTTAATGTATTTCCTGTGTGTGTCACGTTTTTGTATTTTTTTGTTTGTACACTGCACAGTGTGATGAGTAGGGTCACAGGTCCCAGGGCCTGTCCTGAAAGTCTGGGGAGGGGGTGGACATGGCCTTCTGGCTTAGTTCGCCCTCTCTCTTAGGGTTGGGGTCTCCCTTCGGGGGAGCCTCACCTAGTATTTGGGTGGGTCTGTCTCGGCAGACCTTCCAGAGAACGGGGTCCGCCTGGTTTCGGCCAGAAAGACCAAGTTTTACGTGTCCTTGTCCCTGTCAGGAGCCTAATGCCCCGGGGGATTCAGGACTAGGTCCTCTGATTTTAGAGGACTTGTGTAGCCGTTGCACTTTTTTGTGTCACTCTTTATGAGTGTGCACATTTTTTATGCACCGGGTGAGTTTGAGTGTGTTTTGCACGCCATTGGCTTTCAAAAAAAGATTAAAGGGTTTGACAGAAGGCACCAGTCCTGCTCGGCCTGGGGGTGTTTGCTTGATTGGTGCACCCCCTGCTGTAAGTTCACGAGATGGTGATTGGTGGGTCGTAGCCCCAAAAGCCCGGTGGTCGTAAGAGGGCTTTTCCGGGGGGTACCCTTGGAGTTCGGAGGTGGCCAGTGTAATTGGTGCTGGAGAGGATGGCGTCCCGAGGTCTAAGGGACTCGATACGGTTCTTTGTGAAGCCAGAATGTTAGGCAGAGATTACCCTTCAATCGGTTGTGATGGATTTGTTGTTTAACGCTCTTGGCCTAACGGTAAGAGAGATCGCTTGCAAGATTTTGCCCAGCAGGGTATTTATGATGTAACCTTTTCTTCATCTATGTTGGAACATTTATGAAAATATTAAAAAGTTGGATGGAATAGTTCGAAAATTTGATGTGACACCATTGTTCATGAATGAAGAGAAGGCGATTGTAGTAAACTTGTACAACCCTTTTGTGGACGTTAATTTGGTAAGAGCTTTCCTCAAATCTTACTGTGAGGAATTAAGAGGGGGAGACAAAGTTTTCAATAAATTTGGCATCTGGTCAGGAAAATAGATTTTTTGGATGAATTATGAATGATCCTAGTTGTGTTGGGGGAGTTAAGAGACCCCCAGAGATGTTCAATATTGGAGGAGAGAGGGTTTTTTTTATTTTATTTTATCCTGGACAGCCGAGTTTTTGCTGGAAAGGTTTCGTATATGGACATGCAAGCAAAGATTGTGAGCAGAATCCAAAATGTAGATTCTGCGGGCAAATGAACCATTTATCCAAGGAGTGCAGGGCTAAGAAAGTCTGACATTTGTGGGAAGGGTGGGCACTTGGCTAAACAATGCAAGGAATATTTTGATGCCAAAATGACGGTCAGAGTTAGAGGAGTAAGTGAAGAGTAGCCTGGAGAAGGAGCATGCAAGAGAGCAGCGGAGACAGAGAAAGGCTGGAAGAGAGGAGGAAAGCATGGCGGGACCCGCTGTGGTGGACCCGTGTGTCGTTGCCCCGGAAAGGCCCGGTCAATAAAGCTGTGCCTGAAAAGTTGCTTGTGGTGGAAGGAAAAGGGGGTGTCACCTTGGCTGCCGATTGTGCGGCGGCGGTGGACAGTGCCCATCCTGAGACTGCTGCAGCTATGACGGGTGAAGTGTGCCCTGCAGAAGAAGAAGTGCAGTGTCCAGGTTCCTTGCAAGAAGCTGAAGACGTTGGATTGGGGATGGAAAGTGGGATGATTTCTGGACTCCTCTCCGAAATAATGAGTGGATTGTCTTCCAGTGATGAAGAAGAAGAAAGTGATGAAATTTTGGAGTGTGGGCAAAGGCTTGTGAGATATACCAGTAATGCCACAATATAAGAGGTCTCAAGAGGAGGATCCAGGTGGAGGGGATGGATGCTGATGGGGATTCCGAAGAGGAATCCGCCAGTTCTCCTATTTCTAGGAGGAGATTGAAAGTACAGGTGGATGGAGCATACTTAGAAGATTTAAAATTGCTTGTGTTATGTGATCCTCTCTTTTCAATGGCTTTGATTGTAAGCTCAATCAACGTAAGGAGCATATGTTCTGCATGGCGAAGAGCTGTGGTGTTTGATCATTTGAGTGGAATAAAATCTGATGTGATCTGTGTACAGGAATGTGGAATAGAGAGAGCAGTAGGTGAGGAGTGGAAAAAAGGAGTGCCATTATGGTCCCCTGTGTGTGATAAAAAGAGTGAAAGGAGTATGAATTTTGATTAAAAATGTGCTGTGTGTGTCCCATGAGGAATGCAGGTAGCCATTTTCAAGCTGTTGGGAAGAAAGTTCCGTATCATAAATTGTTCTACGCCTGCAAAAAAGAAAGAAAGATGTGCCTTTTTGAATGTGGTGAAATCCTGGCTGCCAGGAAGGATGCCTACAATTTTATTTGGGAAATTTAACTGTGTGAGAGAGTGAGGAGAGGCAGGGTGGTGGTGAGGGGAGCAGAATAGATGTTACTTCTAAATTATTAAATTAATTAATTATGGATTTTCATATACTTGACATGGCTGCTGTGGTGGAGGAAGGAGATATCTCTTTTTTACTTTTCAATCTGAAAAGGGGACTGTGAAAATCGATAATAGATTTTCTTTTTTGTTCCTTCTTTATGAAGATAGTGGGTTATGATGTCCTTCCAGTGTCCTTTTCGATTCACTGAATCATTTCCGGGTCAGTTGATTTGGAGGTGGGGGTAGATTTCGGAGATGGTGTATGGAAGATGAATTGCTTGATGTTGGAGGATGAAGAGGTCTGTGTAAATTTAAAATCATTGTATAATGGGTTAAAGTTTCAAAAGTATAAATTTGAAAATATTTTGTGGTGGGATTGGGCAAAAAGGAGAATTGGTGTCTTCTTCAGGAGTATTGGGCAAGAGAGAAGCGTGAAGAAGATAGGAGACTGGTGAATAAGTTGTATTTTCTGTTTAAAAGTGTAAAGAAAATGGGATTGCAAGTGGATGATGATATTAAAGAGGTGCAAGGAATTTGAGATTGAAAGAGGAAGGGAAAGCAATCGTATTCAGAGCAAAAGTGGAGGAGATGGAGGAAGGGGAGATGTGCTCAAGATACTTTAAGCAGTCCTTTGGGCCTAAAAAAACATTTAAACAGTGCTGGAGGGTGAGGAAGAGGTGAGTGGTGGTAGGATGGAGGAGGTGATCAAAATGTTTTATGGAGGACTTGTATGGCAGGGGTGGAGGTGCTGGCAAGAAAGAAGTGGAGGACTATTGCCAAGTGGTACTAAAAAGTATGAAAAAGAACAAGACTCCTGGGGGAGATGGTATTCCTGTGGAATTTTATCTGAAATTCTGGGATGTAATGAAAGACCAATTGTGTGAACTAATTAAGAACTGTGTGGCAAATACGAAGATGGCAGAATCAATTAAGGAAGGTATTATCACGGTGTTATACAAAAAGGGGGATGCTCTGAAAATTAAGAATTTGAGACCTATAACTTTGCTAAATAGTGACTATAAGATCTTGGCCAAATTTTTGGCAAATCGAATGAGCAGTGTTATCCATAAAGTTATAGGGGGTTGGCAGGTGTACTGCACGTCCCTGGAAGAAGGATAGCAGATAACTTGATTCTGTTAAGGGATTTGGTGCATTATGCGCAAATTAACGATTTACCATTTGTGGTCGCTGGATTCAACCTAGAAAAAGCGTATGACCGGGTGGGTATCCCATACTTACAGTGGTGTGAAAAAGTGTTTGCCCCCTTCCTCATTTCCTGTTCCTTTGCATGTTTGTCACACTTAAGTGTTTCGGAACATCAAACCAATTTAAACAATAGTCAAGGACAACACAAGTAAACACAAAATGCAATTTGTAAATGAAGGTGTTTATTATTAAAGGTGAAAAAAAATCCAAACCATCATGGCCCAGTGTGAAAAAGTGATTGCCCCCCTTGTTAAAACATACTATAACTGTGGTTGTCCACACCTGAGTTCAATTTCTCTAGCCACACCCAGGCCTGATTATTGCCACACCTGTTCACAATCAAGGCATCACTTAAATAGGAGCTGCTTGACACAGTAAGGTCCACCAGAAGATCCTTAAAAGCTACACATCATGCCGAGACCCAAAGAAATTCAGGAACAATTGAGAAAGAAAGTAATTGAGATCTATCAGTCTGGAAAGGGTTATAAAGCCATTTCCAAAGCTTTGGGAATCCAGCGAACCACATTGAGAGCCATTATCCACAAATGGCGAAGACATGGAACAGTGGTGAACCTTCCCAGGAGTGGCCGGCCGCCCAAAATTACCCCAAGAGCGCAGCGACGACTCATCCAAGAGGTCACAAAAGACCCCACAACAACGTCCAAGGAATTGCAGGCCTCACTTGCCTCAGTTAAGGTCAGCGTTCATGCCTCCACCATCAGGAAAAGACTGGGCAAAAATGGCCTGCATGGCAGAGTTCCAAGGAGAAAACCACTGCTGAGCAAAAAGAACATCAAAGCTCGTCTCAATTTCTCCACAACACATCTTGATGATCCCCAAGACTTTTGGGACAACATTCTGTGGACCGATGAGACAAAAGTGGAACTCTTTGGGTGTGTGTCCAAGTATATCTGGCGTAGAAGGAACACTGCATTTCAGAAAAAGAACATTATACCAGTAGTAAAATATGGTGGTGGTAGTGTGATGGTCTGGGGCTGTTTTGCTGCTTCAGGACCTGGAAGACTTACCGTGATAAAAAGGAACTATGAATTCTGCTGTCTACCAAGAGATCCTGAAGGAGAATGTCCGACCATCGGTTCGTGTACTCAAGCTGAAACGAACTTGGGTTCTGCAGCAGGACAATGATCCTAAACACACCAGCAAGTCCACCACCGAATGGCTGAAGAAAAACAAAATGAAGACTTTGGAGTGGCCTAGCCAAAGTCCTGACCTGAATCCTATTGAGATGTTGTGGTATGACCTTAAAAAGGCCGTTCATGCTCGAAAACCCTCTAATGTAACTGAATTAGGACAATTCTGCAAAGATGAGTGGGCCAAAATTCCTCCAGGACGCTGTAAAAGCCTCATTGCACGTTATCGCAAACGCTTGGTTGCAGTTGTTGCTGCTATGGGTGGCCCAACCAGTTATTAGGTTTAGGGGGCAATCACTTTTTCACACAGGGCCATGATGGTTTGGATTTTTTTCACCTTTAATAATAAACACCTTCATTTACAAATTGCATTTTGTGTTTACTTGTGTTGTCCTTGACTATTGTTTAAATTGGTTTGGTTTGATGTTCCGAAACACTTAAGTGTGACAAACATGCAAAGGAACAGGAAATGAGGAAGGGGGCAAACACTTTTTCACACCACTGTACCTGCTGGCGGTCCTGAAGAAGATGGGTTTTCCTTAAGATTTTGTGAGTGTGGTGGAGTGCCTGTATAAGGACCTAAGTAGCAGAGTGTTAGTTAATGGAACCTGACAGAAGCCGTGAGGGTAAAATCTGGGGTAAGGCAGCGGGGGGCCCTTGTCCACTATTTTGTTTATTTGCGTAATGGAGCCCTTAATGAGACATGTGATTTTGCACAAAGCCTTCAAAAGGAATGTTTGTACCTGGAGGTGATGGTGAGAACGCAAAAGCCTTATGCTATATGGATGATGCAGCCTTTTTGTGTAGTTCAGCGAGAGATCTGAACAGGGCGGAGCTTCAGTTAAATATATTTGGTTGCGTGTCTGGTCTCAGGGTCAATTGGGAGAAAAGCAACGTGTATGTGCTAAGTGGAATATGTGATGTGTCACTAGGAAGGGTGAAGATGGTGGAGAAGATTACCGTGCTAGGGATTCAGATTGAACAGAACCTTGGAAGCCAAGTGAACAAGGAGAAGGGGGTAGATAAGCTTACCAAGAAGTTGGAGTTATGGAAGGTGAGGAGATTATCCCTATCTGGTAAAACGCTGGTGGTGAAGGATGAGATCATGCCCCTTTTACTGTACTTTAGTGTCATTTTCCTGTTAAGCAAGAGATGGACCCAGAGAGAGACCAGGTTGTTATTTATCTTCTTCTGGGGGTCAAAAATGGAAAATCTAGCCAGAGAAGTGGTAATGAAGATGGAGCAGTTGGGTGGTTATAACTTCCCAAATATGGAGCGGTTCCTGGAAGTACAAAAAGTTGAATGGTTAATTTTAAGGCCTTCTCAGGAGGAGGCAAAGTGGCAAGCTTAATGAGGAACTTGATTGGATGGCCACTCCTGAAGTGGGGGTGGTATAAGAAGGACCTGAGAAGAGCGATGGCCTTGGTATCACCAATTACCTGAGGATGAAGCTGTTTTATGAGAAAAATGGACTACAAGAATTGGGACCAGAAGCTGTCAAGAAAGAAAGTTTGTGGAAGTGGTTGAGAAGGGGAGAGTTAGTCTCTAATGTGATAGGGCTGAGGACAAAAGCAGGCAGAGGAATGTTGGCGTAATTTGATAACAAAAGGGATTACAAAACAAAAAAAAAAAGAAATTGGGTGGATGACGTTGCACAACTGTGCCAACTTTAGAGTTCCTGAATTCCAGAGATTTGGTGAGGAGTGAGAAGTGCCCTAGAGTAGGATGTGGAGGGAGAGAGAGTATTCAACATATCTTTTGGGAATGTGATTTTGTAAAGGAGGTTTGGAGGGTGGTGGGAGTTGACAAAGTAACCTTAGAATCTGGTGTGTTTGGCCTGGGAGGTCGTGGAAGGGTGGATAAGTGCAAAATGTGTGTTTTTTCTGCAATTTTGAAAAGTAGTGATGTGGGAAGCGAGGTGTATAAAAATAAACTTGTGTTGATGGAGAAAGATTGTGTGGATTGGTGTGTGGCAAAACTATGTAGTGTTGGTGGTGGAGAGCAAGAATATGGGAAAAGAAGAGGCGGTGTTGGGGAATTTTAGAAGGTGGAAGGAGGGGGGGGGGGGGGGTTTGTGTAAATTGTAAATGTGTTAAGTATTATTATTCTTTTACCCATTTTGATATGTTGAATGCCACAGATGATGTACGGAACACGACTCTGTTTTTTTTGGTTCGAGTTCCAGGTTTTATGCTGAGTTAATGTGATTCAGATTGAGTGGAATAAAAAATAAATAAAAATCTGTTCTTATCAGTTTAATATCCGATACGTCCCCCCATCTTGGGACCATATATTAAATGGATTTTTAGAACAGGAAGATGGAATTAGAGCTTGCTCTGTCCACTCCACGCATCGACCTGGTATTGCAGTACCTCCAGGACTGGTGTACCCCTCTCTTATGCAGTTTCCAAAAACAGAATGAATTCAACCGAAAACCATCATCCTTTTGCTTGCTTACTCTTTGCAATGTTGCTTTTGCTCACAAGCTGTTAATTATTGCAATAAACTTGCATTTAACCCCTGTGTGTATTGGTGTTTTTGCTTCGTGTCAGTTTCTTGCCTCCTCTCCCTCCTCGCTCCATATTTTTTTGTCAGGAAGCAGCAGGTAAAGTAGCAGTTGCATGAAGCCAAACCTATTAAGTCAGAAAGTCAGTAAGTAGACACATTTCGACAAGACAGCTAGTTTTCTATCCATCTTTCTCTTAAGGCCCAAAATGAAGCCTTTACTGCCAGTTTCAGTTTAGAGAGGCCATTGGAATAGGGCTGACTTTGCTCCATTTCTAATTGTCAGCTTAAAGGTCAGAATGGGCTTCAGGTGTGGGAGGAGGTGTTAGCAAGCTGTATTGAGGCCAGCAGGTAGGGATTAGGCCACAAGCCCGGATAAGTGTGAAAAGTTTCGTATCGGCGGCTCCGGCCAGTTTAGATGTGGGGGAAGGGCAGACTGTAACCTCTCAGCGAGCTCTTCCTTTTGCCCAGGCCGCCGCTCGGAAAAGAGAATAATTGGGTTATTGCTTCTCGGCCTTTTGGATAAGATCCTCGGATCTGATCCATTAGGTTTTCGAAGGTACCAGTCCCACTCGGCCTGGGGGAGTTTCCTTAATTGGTACACCCCCTGCTGCTTTTGGGCGGGACGCTGAGGTTAACGAGTTGTGATCGCCTTGCCAAGAATTCACTTCGGGGTTGGTGGAAGCATGGTTATTGCTGTAGGAGGGATGGCAGCGGTGCCCCCTGATATGGAGCTTTTTGGGATGCCTCACAAAAGCATTTTTTGTCACCTTTTTTAAGCAGACTGAACTGCAGACCTGTCTTTTGGGGAAGTACGAGAAGTCGGATGACCCATCCCTGTTGGGCAACACCTTAGCCACGGAGTCCAGGAAGCATACCCCTCTTACTGTACAGATGTACAATCCCTTTGTGGGAGAACAAGAAATCCAGTCTTTTCTCCAGAGATAATGGTCTAGTGTGTCTGTTGGGGTTAAGCAGACAAATGTGCTAGGCATATTTAATGGCCTCCGGAGATACTACGTCCAGTTTAGAGCTGGTGGGGTTGTGGGTGTTGATCATCCTCCACAGGCTCTATCGGTGCAAACCGGGGAGTATTGAGGTACCCTGGACAACCCCAGTATTGCCGCAATTGTTTTTTCTTCGGCCATACAAGGGAACATTGCAAGGCAGGGCAGGTATGCCGGAACTGCTATAAGTCTTGGCACAAGACTGCGGAGTGTCCAGCGGGGGAAAAAATGCCACTATTATTCTAGTGAGTCGCACCTTGCCAAGCAATGTTCACGAGCTTCAGAGAATGCGGCAAGGTGGGCTCAGGCCACATTTTATGCGGAGGCTGTAAGTGGTGCAAAACCTACAGCTGAGGGAGCTAATGATCCTGTCACTGGGGAGGTCCCAGCAGCAATGCCAGCTGCAGTGTGACTGATGATCCTATGGTAGGGGAAGTTCCAACAGTTGCCCCTGCTGCGATGGAGACCAATGACCCAGTAAGTGGGGAGGTCCCAGAAACTCTGAATCCTGAAGACGCTGTGGCGGAGGCGGGATCCCCAGCAGTTAGGGTATCTGAGCTGAAGCCTGTATCAGCAGAGGGTGGGAGTCCGATTCAGATGGACCTATCAAGGGATACTCTTAAGAGGAAAAGAGAAGGCCTGGAGGAGGGAGGGTCCTCACAGATAATTGAGGATTTCCCTAGTTCTGATTCCTCTGGTAGGTCAGTAGAGTGCTGGCCAGGTGGAGATTATGCAGTTAGTGATGGGGTACTGTGGCCACGAACCTATGGCAGGGGTGGTAGGTGAGGGTAAGCCCAAGAAACCCAAAACACCTAAAGCAAGGGGAAAGTTGGCTAAAGGTGCTACCTGATTTTTTGCAAGAGGTGTTTGAAAATGAATGTAGAGTTGTTAGAGGATGTGAGAGAGTAAAGCCTCATACACACGATCGGACCGTGGACCAACTTTCCTGTGGATTTTTGTCCAAAGGGCGTTGGCCCCAAGTTGGTATTGCATACACACGGCAGGACTTTTTTCAGCCAACTTACACCAAATCACTTGGTTTTTCTGCTCTTTACCGCCACATTTGGTCAACTTCTGTATTGTTGTCTGATCTTTTGCATTGGTTCTGCATTGGTTTGTACAAAAGTCCGTTGGTTTTGTGTACACGCGGTCGGACTTTGGTCCATCAGACTTTTGTTGGCAGAAAGTTGGTCCGTTCGCACAGCCAACAAAAGTCCGATGAAACCTGGAAAAAGTTGGTCCGATGGAGCGTACACACGGTCGGATGTTGGTCCAAAACAGCTAATTTGCATGTTGGTTGTCAAAAAGTCTGATCGTGTGTATGGGCCTTTAGAGAAGAGTATGTGGGGATGTTTAAGAGATTGAAGAAGAAGATTGGATTTTGGGAGTGTGATAGAATGGTGGGAATGGGTGAAAAAAACAACTAAATGTTTATCAAAAAAAGGGTGAGAGTGAAAGAAGAAATGTGAGTAGTATGAATGGTGGCAAAAAAAGATTAACACATTTAGAAGAAATTAGAGTATGGTGTGAGTAATGAGATTGTAGAAGCAAAGAAGAAAGTGAACCGATTTATTGAGTCTAAAAAGGTAAAGCAATTCTGGCCCAGGCTAGGGCTGCCATAAAATGGTAGCAAGAGTGAATTGTTTAGTGTTCTAAATGACAATGGCTGTGAGGTAAATGGGAACGTTAAGGTGAAAAATTAAGTGTGGAAATTGTATGACAATTTGTTTTCTGAGAAAAAAAGGGATATGAAAGTGGAAGAGGATGTGTTGGAGCAAATAGAGGTGGGTCTGGAAAAGAAGAAGGACAAGATAGAATTGAGTGAGGATGTTAACTTGAATGAGTTGGAGGTTGGTTTGAAAGAAATGAAAGGGGGGGTAAGACCTGGTTTGGATGGTTTGCCTGTAGAATATTATAAAGTTTTTTTTTTGGGAGCTGGATTGGTGTGTATGTACAAAAAGTGTGTCTGGCTGTGTTAAAAGAGGGAAGGTTACCTAAAAGGTATGTCTGGAGAGTTTGATTGTGTTGCTAGATAAGAAAGGAGAGAAAAGAGATCTCAAAAACTGAAGGCAGATCTTGCTTCTTAATGTTGATTATAAGCTTATTGCCAAAGATTTAGCAAATAGAATACGTGGAGTGATAAAATGGTTGGTGAAGAGCAAGTGTGTGCGGTTCCAGGTAGACAGATTTCTGAAAAATTGGTGTGTTTGAGAGATGTGTTGTGGGATTGTAAGGAAAGAAAGCAGACAGCAGCTGTATTGACGGTAGATTTTGAAAAGGCATATGACCGTGTTGTGCGTAGTTTTATGTTTAAAGTTTTGGAAAAATGGCTGTGCCTGAAAGAATGATTGGATGGGTGAAATGTTTATATACGGATATCGAGAGTAAGATTCAGGTGAATGGGTGGTTGACGGATGGAGTTGAAGTGAAATCAGGAGTTAGGCAGGGGTGCCCTTTGTCCCCCGTGCTGCTTATATGTGTCATTGAACCTTTGATGAGAATGTTGATGAAGGATAAAATTGTGTTTGGTTTAATGGTACCGGGGTGTGGGGGAAGAAGTCTGAAAGTAATAGGCTATATGGATGATTTAACTGTGATTTGTAAGGATGTAGCAAGTCTAAGAAGAGTAAGATTGATTGAAATCTTTTGTATGGGGAGTGGTTCTAACATTAATATGGATAAGAGTTAATGTAAGTTTTTGGGTGAGTTGGGTGTGAATGTAGAGTGTTTGGAAAGTATGTAGGGGGAATGTGAGAGTGTTGGGTGTGAAGTTTTAGTGTGACCTGTATGGGAGAGAAAGCTGGGAGGATGTGGTAACCAAGACTCAAAGTAAAATACACATTTTTTGGATGTATGTTGGAGGAAGTTTGGATGGTGTTAGGTGGATTTAAAAAGACCTGTGAGTTTTAAAGCTCCGTGGTATTATGTGCGTATAGAAAGAGGAATAGAAACGTTTGGTTTGGATGGAGTAGAGTTGTGGTCTAAATGTAAGAAAGTGAGTATGATTTTGGACATGAGGGAAGAGATGGAGGGAATTAATTTTATTTTGGGAGTGTAGTTTTGCAAAAAAAGTATGGAAGAGGTTTGTAAAAATGATTGAAGGTCTAACTGGTGTAAAGGAAGTTACGTATGAGATGGTATTGTATGGGTTATGGAAGTTGGGAAAAAGGGAAGGAAGAGCGTTGTGGATTCTTGTAAATTGTGTGAAAGAGTGTTTATGGGATGTGAGGAATATTTTGGTGTTTAAGAATGAAAGTTTGTCGGTGAGAGAGTGCATGGCTATGGTCTGTGGGCGGTTATTTGGATATGGTTATATGGATCGCATTAAGATGGGCATAGAGGAGGCTAAAAGGATCTGCCATTTTAAGTCCTGGAAAATTTGGGCAGTTTTTTAAGAACTGTCTCAGTTTGTTTTTTTTTCCCTTATTTTAAAGGATGTTTAAACTTTGTTTTTAAATAATGTGAGCTGACAAATTAAATGCTTTATGGAATGATATATACCTAACATTCTTGTTTTTCTCCACTAGATAGCGAAAGATGGAGGGGAGGTGGTGTTATGTGATAGGGAAAGTAGTTGTTTTATGTCTAGATGGTAGGGTCAGAAATGTATTTTTTGTCTTCCTTCAAAAAATAAAAGGATAGACTATTTTTTGTTGTATGGAATATGTGAATTTTCTATGTATCTTTTCCCAGATTTTCTTTAAGAAAATCGCTAAGTGCGCAAGAAATTAATATACACTTAAAAGTTATTTGTATATTTCTTCTGTATGTGTTCTTTTTTTTGTACAAGCGCAAGAAAATGAATATGTATTTTTTTTTAAAAAGTCAGTCATATCATGTTTTTTTCCCCCCATGTATGTTTTTTTTTTTCCTCTCTCCTTTGTATAAATGCATATAGGCGCAAGAAATTAATACTTTATGTTCATTTTGTATTTTTGCTGTCTTTTCTAAAGAATATGCATAAACTGAATGTACATATTTTTTCTGGATTATTGTACTCTGTATTTTTTGTTGATGGATGTAAAATGTAAGACTGTTTTTCTATGACATTTTTCAATAAAAGAATAAAAAAAAAAAAAAATTCTGTTCTTATCAGATTAATATCCGATACGTCCCCTATCTGGGGACCATATATTAAATGGATTTTTAGAACAGGGAGATGGAAGAAGAGCTTGCTCTGTCCACTCCACGCATCGACCTGGTATTGCAGTACCGCCATAACCTGTGCACCCCTCTTTTTTGCAGTTTCCAAAAACAGAATGAACAACAAAAATCTTCCTTTTGCTTGCTCACTGGCAATGTTGCTTTTACTCACAAGCTGTTAATTATTGCAATAAACTTGCATTTAACCCCTGTGTGTATTGGTGTTTTTGCATCATCGTGTCTCTCCAGCTTCTCCAAAAGCTGGAGAAGCAAGTGGGGAAGAAAACTCGGTCACTGGGTCAGGGCAGAGTATGTCCCAGTTGATTGGGGATCTGTCTGACCATGAGGAAGAGATGGATGAAGCTGATGAGGAAGAAGATTTGGAATGTGGTCAGCGCTCTGTGCCTTTGACAGTGGAGGGGGAGGTTCTCTGGTAAAAGAGCCCGGATTGAAGGGGAGGACTCAGGGAGTGGGGTTGGGTCACTCCATATTGCCCTTTTTGGGGACTCTGAGCTCTAAGGATCAATTTTCTTTTCTTATCTGATTTTGTGGCAACGAAGAGCTATGGTCCTAGGCCTTTTGTATTTTCTGTATTTAAAATGGTCTCTTGTGCCTTTGTGTTGGAGGAGGGGGTTGCTTTCGGGAGAGGGTTGTGGAAATTGAACACCATGATTTTGGAGGAGGAGGAGGAGGAGGAGACGAGGAGGAGGAGGTGGTGTGTGACAGGTTTGAGGTATTTTTTGCATGTTTGGTGAGAAGCAAAAAAGGAGTTTGAAGGAATATTACAGTGGCGGGACTGGGCCAAAGTAAAGATAAGTGGCTTCTTCAGGAAGGCAGGAGTGGAAAGAGGAAAAAGAGAGAGAGCAAAGGCCCTAGTGGAGAGATTACACCTACTATTAAAAGGTGGAAAAAGATGGGGGTGGAGGGTGAGTTGGAGAAGGTGCGGGAGGAGAGGAGTCGTTTCCTACAGGAAAAAGGAAAACAAATTATCTTTAGTGCAAAAGTGCAAGAAATGGAGGAAGGAGAACAGTGCTCCAGGTTATTTTTTAAAAAGGCTATGAGGGCAAATAAAGTGTGTGCTCACAGGAAATGGGGAAGTGGTGGAGGAGGTGAGGCTTTTTTATGAGAAACTGTATGAAGAACAATCGGGGACTACTAAAGAGGAAATTATGGAGTATTGTGAGGGGAGTTTGGGAAGCCCTGTTAAATATTGTCACAGAAGAGGAGGTGGAGGGGAACTTGAGAAGAAGGATGCCAAGTTATAAAACCCCAGGGAAAGATGAACTCCCTGTAGAGAGTTTTATGTTGGTGGAGGTAATAAAGTATTGTGTGGAGACTGGGAACTTATCGCCATCAATGAAGGAGGGTGTTCTGTACAAAAAGGGGGAGGATCTTGGCCTGTCTCTCTCTCTCTATATTTTTTGGTCAAGAAGTGGCAGTAGTTGCAAGAAGCCAAACCTATTAAGTCAGCAAGTTAGTAAGTAGACCCATTTCAACAAGACAGCTAGTGTTCTATCCATCTTTCTCCTAAGACCCAAAACAAAGCCTTTACTGACAGTTTAGAGAGGCCATTTGAATAGGGCTGACTTTGCTCCATTTATCCCTTGCTGCAGCTAGCTAATAAAAAAAAAAAAAAAAAGTCAGTCGAGGCATTCATTCCGCAGCCTGCGTCTCCATCGAGTGGGTCTGCCACTCTGGTCTTCGTCCACGTTACCAGGAGGCGGGCCCATGCAAATGATTTCCCTCGTTGGGCATCAACGAGGAGCCACCTGAATCAGTGCTCAGGGCTGTTTAATTGTCAGCTTAAAAGGGCGGAAAGGCCTTCAGGTGTGGAGGAGGTGTAAGCAAGGTTTATTGAGGCCAGCAGGTAGGGATTAGGCCACAAGTCCCGGTAGGTGTGAAAAGTTGAGTATTCGCAGCTCCAACCAGTCTAGACATGGGGGAAGGTTCCCCCCTGAATGGATAAGGCCAAGGGTGATTGAGGTTTCTCTTGTTTGAGAGAGAGCCTAATTTGCATGTCAAATGGATGACAGCAGATTTACTTCAGCGGCCCATGCAGTGAAAGTGGAGATGTGAAAAATAATTTGAAAATCATCTTGCAAAAATGAAAATAATGTGCTCTCCCGATGTAAAGTAGATGGTGCAGACCTGCTGTCTATGGCTGAATACAGAAACCAGGGTGTGGTGGAAATTGTGTTCAAGGACTATTTAAAGTACCACTCTTTTAAAGGAGATTGGGAAAGAAAAGGTGAACCTTTAATGCAGAATTATGACTTCGAATTCTTGCATAGAAGTCCCTGGCAAATGGTAACAGTCATGATGTACAATCCATACGTGACAACAAAGTGAAGTGACTGAATTTTTGAAGTTGGAGTGTGTATTGACAATACTATTGGAGTTTGGTCTGGTAAGAGACTATATAGGGTATGTTTCTATCCAAATGAGTTTACCAAGGATTGTATTGAACACATTCCACAGACCTTTCAAATTGTAAGAAATAGAGACTTCTTAAAATACTCTGGGATTCCAGCTAGAAGTGTGGAACTATGGGGCACACAACAAAGGATTGTGAACTTCTGATAAGATGTGGGAAGTGTGGAGTCCCAAAAATGTATACCCATTGTAAAAGTCAAGGTCATCTGTATGAGGCGTGCCCAACAATGACCAAGGCATTTTCTGAAATGGTGGCTGGCCAAAAAAAAAAGGTACAGAGGAATCTCCCAGAAGATGAGGATATGTTGGGACAAGTAGTCAAGATTGAGAAGGAGAGAAAGGAGAAGGAAGCCCCTAGAGAAAAAAAAGATTGTAGAAGTGGAGGTGGAAGTTGAGATGCCAATGGATGCTAGTTCTGATGTACCACAAAGTAGTGGTGTTAAGAGTGGAAGTCCAGATGTGGTGCCAGAAACAAGTGGAAGGTGGAGTTAGGACAGACCATATTGGCCCCATAAAGAATGAGGAAGGACATCTGGTTACAGAGGATGGGGAGATGGCGAAGGTATTACATTTATTCTTCTCCTCAGTCTTCACGAGGGAATCAAGGGGCTTCAGTAACCAAATCTGCAGTGTTTATCCTCATGACATATCACAGGAAGCACCTCCATGGTTAACAGAGGACAGAATTAAAATTAGACTTGGGAAACTTAACATTAATAAAATCACCGGGACCAGATGACTTGCACCCGAGGGTACTTGGGGAACTCAGTCAAGTAATTGCCAGACCATTGTTTTTAATTTCTACTGACTGGAACGGTACCAGCTGATTGGAGAAAAGCCAATGTAGCACCAATATTTAAAAAAGGGCCCAAAATATATCCCTGGGAATTACAGACCAGTGAGCCTAACATCAATAGTATGTAAACTCTTGGAGGGGATGATAAGGGACTATATACAAGATTTTAGTAATGAGAACAGTATCATTAATCTGCATGGATTCATTTAGAATCGTTCTTGCCAAACCAATCTATTAACCTTCTATGAGGAGGTGAGTTGCCATCTAGATAAAGTAAGGCCTGTATATGTGGTGTATCTGGATTTTGCAAAAGCATTTGACACACTTCCCCATAAACGTTTACTGTACAAAATAAGGTCTGTTGGCATGGACCATAGGGTGAGTACATGGTTTGAAAACTGGCTACAAGGGCGAGTTCAGAGGGTGGTGATAAATGGGGAGTACTCGGAATGGTCAGGGCTGGGTAGTGGGGTTCCCCAGGGTTTTGTGCTGGGACCAATCCTGTTTAATTTGTTCATAAATGACCTAGGAGGATGGGGTAAACAGTTCAATCTCTGTATTTGCGGATGATACTAAGCAAGGCAATAACTTCTCTGCAAGATGTGGAAACCTTGCAAAAAGACCTTAATGGGGTGGGAAACTACATGGAAAAGGAGGTTTAATGTAGAAAAATGTAAAATAATGCATTTGGGTGGCAAAAATATGAATGCAATCTATACACTGGGGGGAGAACCTCTGGGGGAATCTAGGATGGAAAAGGACCTGGGGGGTCCTAGTAGATGCTTAGCAATGGCATGCAATGCCAAGCTGCTGCTAACAAAGCAAACAAAACATTGGCATTAAAAAGGGGATTAATTCCACAAATAAAATTATAATTCTCCTGCTCTACAAGACTCTGGTCTGGCCACACCTAGAGTATGCTGTCCAGTTCTGGGCACCAGTCCTCAAAAAAGATGTACTGAAAATGGAGCGAGTACAAAGAAGGGCAACAAAGCTAATAAAAAGGGTCTGGATATTAGTTATGAGGAAAGGTTGCGAGCACTGAACCTATTCTCTCTGGAGAATAGACGCTTGAGAGGGGATATGATTTCAATATACAAATACCATACTGGTGATCTCACAATATGGATAAAATGTTTTCGTGGAAGGGAGTTTAACAAGACTCGTGGCCACTCATTAAGATTGGAGGAAAAGAGGTTTAACCTTAAACTACGTAGAGGGTTCTTTACTGTAAGAGCGGCAAGGATGTGGAATTCCCTTCCACAGGCGGTGGTCTCAGC
This sequence comes from Lithobates sylvaticus, assembly GCA_028564925.1. Classification (NCBI taxonomy): domain Eukaryota; kingdom Metazoa; phylum Chordata; class Amphibia; order Anura; family Ranidae; genus Lithobates; species Lithobates sylvaticus. The sequence goes on along the minus strand of CM053028.1, from coordinate 507,539,869 downwards.
AGGGGGCATCGATAGTTTCAAGAAACTATTAGATAAGCAACTGAACGACCGCAACATACAGGGATACACAATGTAATACTGACATATAATCACACAAATAGGTTGGACTTGGACTTTTTTCGACCTCACCTTCTATGCAACACCAAAATTTGACACACCTGCTCCCCATTCACACCTGAGATCTTGTAACCCTAACGAGTCACATGACACCGGGGAGGGAAAATGGCTAATTGGGCTCAATTTGGACATTTTCACTTAGGGGTGTACTCACTTTTGTTGCCAGCGGTTTTGACATTAATGGCTGTGTCTCGAGTTATTTTGAGGGGACAGCAAATTTACACTGTTATACAGGCTGTACACTCACTACTTTACATTGTAGCAAAGTGTAATTTCTTCAATGTCACATGAAAAGATATAATAAAATATTTACAAAAACGTGAGGGGTGCACTCACTTTTGTGAGATACTGTATGTAACAACAACACCACAGATGGCTCTTGTGGGTATTGGGTTGGAGGACTGTCCCTCTTTGATGCACTCTATTCACCCATGTCCTCATAGCAGCAATATTATCTATCACTCCTAAACATAGGTGTGCGCAACCTATCGCATTAGGGTGTGCACCCCAAAGCTTATATATATTTTCAGTGGACAAGTCAGTAGGGCGGAGGACAGTTTCAGCAGAGAAGAGATTTTTTTTTCTTGTTAGTGGGAATGCTGCATCAGTCTCACTATTGTTATTCGTTATTTATTTTTAATTTTATTATTATTCCGTACGTTTTTGGCTAGGTGTAACTTCTGCATACTTTCAGCTATTAAAACCATTCAACTTTTAAAATGTTCAGCTCTTTCAGCTAATGATGGGACTTCAACTTTTTTTCTACTATTTATACTTATATAAATATTAAGCTTTTCAACACTTTTTTTTAACATTGAAGTGAACAAGAGCATGTTTCAAATCCTTAAAATCTTCTTCCGCTCCCAAAAGGTTTCAGCTCCTTCATACTTTCACCTACAGAAGCCAAACTTTAAAATGTTCACAAAAAAATTCAGCTATCTGGCTATATCTTTTCAGTTTGATATCCTTTACAGTTTTTGTGAAAAAGCTGTTTAAGTTTAGTGATCATTTCAGGAAATGTTATCGATTAAACAGAGTGTGTATTGGGTTGCTTAGAGTGGATGATGTCATAGCTAGAGCCTTACAAAAATTCTTAGTTCTCTAAAAAATTGCTCACGCCCACAAGATCTACATCAAAATGTAGGTATTTTTGTCTAGTTTCAGTTTTGTGATACGCCTTTTACTTTTGGCTGGTTGAGCTTCCAAATGACAAGAGTTCTACACTTTCTTCCATTGACTGTCCTGTATAAAATTCGTCACATTTCCCAGTGAAACGCACAGCCAACTTATTTTTTAAATTGCTGACATGCCCACATTTTTAAGTTTTTATAAACATAAATTTTATACCGATACGTTCACAAAGGCCGTGTGTCTCTAACAGTGAATTTGCTGTTTCCATAGCATGTAGTTGTGGATTTATTAAGGCTTGTTTGAAGGGTTCTCTCACACTGTCTCTTACTCATTAGGTGTGGGGATTAATGATCAAAAAGCTTTTCAAAAAACCTTTAAAATATTCCACATCTTTCATACATTAGTGGTGTTAAACTTTAATGAAATGCATGTTTATTTTAAAACCAGTCCTACTTTTCCAACTATTCTCACTTCAACTTTTTCTTACGGATTTAAGCTATTCATCCAGTTAGCTTTAGCAATTCAGCATTCCCACTTATTTTCACCAGGAAATGCATTTTCTAGTTACAATTTTTTTTTTTATATATTTTTTTTGGAGCCCCATTGGGGGACTTTGGTGATTATCAGGGGTCTAAAGAGACCCCTGATGTCTCACTTTTAAAACATGGACTAAAGACAGATTCTCCAGTCCCATTCTTGTCAGACAGGCAGCAGGGGGAATCTGCAAAGTACAGGGTGATTAGGGTGTACAGACGCCTACCCACTCCTTATTATCGCTACCAAGCTATCTATATGCCTTGCTTCCCTCATAGCACTTATGTCGCTCGCTACTCACTAAATGTTATTTGTGCTGTTTCACTGACATGTTGCTACAACAGATCAGTGACTTCTCTTTGTGCTTACTATTTGGATAATTGTGTGTTTTACCTTGATGTACAGCTTTTTACTGTTTGTACTTCTGAAAATTCTCCAATAAAAATTTGAATTAAAAAAGTATGATCACTTTGGCAATTATATATTTTAGAGTAAACATAGAAAGAAAAATAAGACAGCACTACTCTCTAGATAGATCCCTAGCAATTATAGGCTGCTGCTCAAGGTGGGATACACACACTGGAAATCATTGTACAAAAAAGCAGCGCCAAATGAACATTACAAACTAACGTCCCTATCCAGCTAAATCAAATTGTATATATACACACACGATAAATTTGAATTATGAAACCAAATATGACACAGGATCATAAACCAAGCAATTCTGGTATAATAATTCAAATGATAGCTCAATTATAAACCAGACTAAGTTAAAAAGTCCTCTGGCAGTAGATGGAAAAGGATGATACTGCGCCCATCCAGACGTGTTGCAAAGTAGTACACCTCAGTGACTTGTATACACAGTTAGTGTGCAGTGCCCGACACCCTAAATCCTTATGTGCTTACCAGAGGGTAAAGCATGTATAGCTTTTTGATGAACCAATCAGCAAGCTGGTGTGGGTGTCCCTGGTCTCTCTCTCTCCCGATCCACAGCCTCCACCAGCTAGGGTTAAGGGATGTCACACTTCCATCTCAGAGTAAAAAAGGACTTCAATGGGGACCAATCTGCAAGCTAGTGTAGGTGTCCCCAGCTACTTCCTCTCCCGATGCACAGCCTCCACCAATTGAGGCAAGGGGGTATTTATACCTCCGTATGCTCATTAGGATCACTGCACACACTGTCCTCTCCACTTTCCTCGTACTGCCCTACTCTGCCATATTTTAGAGTAATACTAACTTTTACCCTGGAGAAATTGTGCATAAGACATTGCCTGGGCTATTATGGAAGGCTGGAGTCTTTATCGACTGGAGTAGTGCCAAGGCCTCATTTAAATACATAAAAACACTGAAACATTCATTTGTCATAAGAGTTCAATAAATATTGGGGTTGCTATTACTACCACTCTGAAAATGCTGGTTGACTGGCTGTCTGTGTTTAATAATACTTTTTAGGTCACGTACCTACAACATACATAAAAGGGAAAGGTATCAGAGTTCCTCATCTTAAGGCCTAGTTCACACCTATCCTTTTTATAGTGCGTTTTCAGTTTTGAATTAAAACACTACAGTCCCTTTTAACATGGTTTCCTAATGGGACATGTTCACATCTGTGCTTTTTATGGAGAGAGCCAGCAACTTTTTTTGTGATTCCATGGACTTCAATGGATCAAAAATGTGCATTGAAAAATGCAAAATGTACCTGGAATATGCAACCTGCATATGTGTGATCTAGGCCTTATAGTTGTCCCCAGATCAGTGACTCAAAACATGAAAGCCAAAAGCATCAGGCTGGAAACCTAGCATTCTCAAAAGAGACATCAGCAATGGTGACCTATAGGGATGGGCCCAGTGCTCGATTCGAACCCACGTTCAAATCGAGCACCGGGCGTTCGCTCGCTCGGCGAGCCCAGAACTATTTGGGCCGTTCGCATCACATTCGTGTGATGCGAGCGGCACCACAATGCATTGCGGCCGGCGCAGTGCATTGCTGGCTGATGATTGGCCAAGCATGCACTGTGACCCCGCATGCTTGGCCAATCACAGCGCCGGAAACTGAGAGCAATAATTGGCTACAGGCAGGACGCCTGTAGCCAATTAAAGCTCAGGGGCTTTAGTACACGCCCCACCATTTAAAAGGCCGCCACGCCGTCGGCCCCGGTCACATGAGTTCCGGCTTTAGGAGAGATCAGTCTGCTGATTCTGTCTTTGCTTGATTGCTACTGAAAGATTTGCTCTTCTTTGCTAAACCATTGGCTATTTCTTTGCTAAACCATTGCTACCTAAGTCATTGATCGTTCATTGCTGCTGATTGCACAGTTAGTGTGTTATTAGCTGCTGCTGGGGATTAGTCTGGTGCGTGCTTACTGTTAGTACAGTATTGCAGTAGTACCAACCGCAGTGCTGTTAGCACAGCATTGCACCCCAACAGCACCCATTAGGACTTCTAGTGTGTTAGTGGCATCAAACAGAGCTCCTATATTTTCTTCCCAGAAGCACCCATAGGACTTCTAGTGTGTTAGTGGCATCACACAGAGCTCCTATATTTTCTTCTCAGCAGCACCCATAGGACTTCTAGTGTGTTAGTGTCATCACACAGAGCTCCTATATTTTCTTCCCAGAAGCAGCCATAGGACTTCTAGTGTGTGTTAGTGGCATCACACAGAGCTCCTATATTTTCTTCTCAGCAGCACCCATTTTTTATACTATATACACTACCGACTACAATGGCTGGAAGACCGCCAAGGAGAGGCAGAGCATGCCGAGGCAAGAACACAGGGCAGGCAGGCTCTGTTTCTAGAGACAACAGTGCTGGCCATGGACGTGCTCGTGCATCGTCATCAGCACGTGGCCATGGGACACGCTTGTCTTTGTTTTCAGCAGCTGGACATGTGTAGCCGCATCATGCCGAAGGCTTGGTAGAATGGATGACCAAGCCCTCCTCATCCTCCTCATCCTCTCACCCAGGCTCAGGGTACTGGCAGAGCAGCTGCCAACGTGTACTCAATGGCATCATCAGCCACCCCTTCCCTAGACCCATGTCCTCCTGAGGAGTCCCCCTAACTCTTTGAGCACAGTGTTGGGTACATGCTCCAGGAGGATGCCCAACGATTCGAAGGCTCGGATGATGATACCCAGCTTGAGGAAGGCAGAAGTGTGCGCGCAGAGAGAGGGGATGCTGAAGGACAGCAATCTGGCAGTACTGTTCCACCAGCTGCAGCTTACTGCCAGGTTTGCTCTAGTGGTGAAGAGGGAGGGGATGATGAGGTCACTGACTCCACGTGGGTGCCTGAAGGGAGAGAGGAGGAGGAGGAGGAGGAGGATGCCCCCTGGAGGCCAGCTACAGGCCAGCACAGCAACTGTACCACACCGCAGAGCTCCGCCTGTGCAGGGCGCTGCCTCTGCACGTTATCACAAAAGTTCTTTGGTGTGGGCCTTTTTTGAGACGAGTGCATCAGATCGCACCACTGCTATTTGCAATATTTGTCTCAAGCGTATCTCACGTGGCCAAAACATCAGCCGCTTGGGCACCACAAGCATGAGCAGACATATGTCGACCTGCCATGCAGCTTGTTGGCAAGCACACATAAAAGACCCACACCAAAGAACAAAGCGGACCTCTCCTTGCTCCTCATCAGCTGGGATCTCCATCCCCACTATATCTTCAGTCCTCTCTGAAAGCTGCTCTGAGAGGACTGAAGGTGTAGAATTAGGTGTGTCACAACCAAGTACTTGCAGTACACCGACGTCCGATTGTAGCAGGCAAAATTTCCCTGCCCCAGCTGCTGGACTGTCGAAAGAAGTATACTCCCAGCCATCCACATGCCCAGCGGTTGAATGCTAGCTTGGCTAAATTGCTAGCACTTCAACTGCTGCCTTTTCAGTTGGTAGACTCGGCCCCTCAGTGGCAGGTTCCCAAACGCCACTTTTTCTCACGGAAGGCGATTCCGTCTCTCTACCGGCATGTGGTAGGCAATGTCCATGCCTCGCTGGACAGGGCGGTCAGCGGTAAGGTGCATATTACCGCTGACTCATGGTCCAGCAGGCATGGACAGGGACGTTCTTTCTTTCACGGCCCATTGGGTCACTCTATTGGCAGCTGGGAGGGATGCAGGACAAGGTGCAGTAGTGTTGGAGGTTGTTCCGCCACCACGCCTCCAAAAAGCTACTACTGGTTGTGACACACCTCTCTCCTCCACCCCCTCCTCTTCTTCTCCTCCAGTGCTCTGTCCTCGGAACCAGCGGTGCTCCGTAGGCGTACAAGGGGCTACGCGAGTACGCAGGCAAAAAGATGCCATGTTGTGCTTGCGCTGGTGTGTTTGGGGGACAGGAGCCACACTGGGCCAGAGGTTCTGGCAGCTCTGCAGGGGCAGGCCGAGAGGTGGTTGACGCCACGCCAGCTTAAGCCAGGAATGGTAGTTTCTGACAATGGCACCAACCTCCTCTCCGCCCTGCAACAGGGGCAGCTGACCCATGTGCCCTGTATGGCTCACGTCCTTAACCCGGTGGTGCAGCGGTTCTTGGGCAGGTTCCCAGGCTTACAGGATGTCCTGAGGCAGGCCAGGAAAGTCTGTGTGCATTTCCGCCGATCTTATAATGCCAGTGCTCGGCTGACTGAGCTGCAAAAGGAGCTGAACCTGCCCAAGAACCGCCTAATATGTGACATGCCCACCAGGTGGAACTCAACGTTGGCCATGCTGCAGCGACTGCACACGCAGCAGAGGGCCATCAATGAGTACCTTTGCGACTACGGCACCAGGACAGGGTCAGGGGAGCTTGGCTTTTTTTCCCCACGCCAGTGGAGCATGATCAGGGATGCATGCACTGTCCTCTCACCATTTGAGGAGGCCACGAGGATGGTGAGCAGTGACAGTGCATGCATCAGTGACACTGTACCTCTTGTCCACCTGTTGGAGCATACGCTGCGTGGGATAATGGACAGGGCACTTGAGGCAGAACAGAGGCAGGAAGAGGAGGACTTCCTTGCCTCTCAAGGCCCCCTTTATCCAGACAGTGTTCCTTCTGTCCCACCCATCACACAGGATGAGGAGGAGGAGGATTGTGTGAGCATGGAGGTGGAGCCTGGCACTCAGCATCAGCAGCAGCAGTCTTTTAGGGATGATGTACAGTCCCAACAAACCAGTGGACTTGTACGTGGCTGGGAGGAGGTGGCTGGCGATCATGTCATCCTCAGTGACCCAGAAGACTCCGGACCGAATGCCTCAGCTAACCTACGCTGCATGGCCTCCCTGATCCTGCAAAGCCTGCGGAAGGATCCTCGTGTTCTTCGGATCAAGGAGAGGGACCATTACTGGCTGGCCACTCTCCTTGATCCACGGTACAAGGGTAAGGTTGCGGACCTTATCTTGCCGTCGCAGAGGGAGCAGAGGATGAGACATCTCAGGGAGGCTTTGCAGAAAGGTCTGTGCAACGCGTTCCCAGAAACTGGGAGGTTACAAACTCCTGGTCCTGGACGACAAGTTGCTGAGGCTTCGGTCAGTAGCAGAAGGAGCGGTGGGGAAGGTGGACGTCTGACCGATGCGTTCAGACAATTTTTTAGTCCGCAGCCCCAAGGTATGATCGGTTCCAGCAACCATCGCCAGCGTCTGATATATATGGTGCAGGAATACCTAGGGGCAAAGTCAGACTTGGACACCTTTCCCACCGAAAATCCTCTGGCTTACTGGGTCCTGAGGATGGATCACTGGCCAGAGCTTGCACAGTATGCAATTGAGCTACTGGCCTGTCCTGCATCCAGCGTTCTTTCCGAACGCACATTCAGTGCTGCTGGAGGATTTGTCACAGATCATAGGGTGCGCCTGTCCACCGACTCGGTTGATCGACTGACCTTCATAAAAATGAATCAGACTTGGATCACCACCAGCTACCAGGCACCTGAAGCGGATACAACGGAATAATTTATAATGTCACATCCCTTCAAGACTGCCTATGCTGATGCTGAGTGACTGTCCTGTTATGTTCACTGACTATCATCTTCCTCCTCCTCAATGATCCATGCCACCACACCAGTGCCTAAAGGCACAATTTTTCAGCCCCTGTATAACAGGGGCGTGTAATTACAATTTTTTTTTAAAAAGATGCTTTGCAACAGGTGTGACTGCTGTGCTCCAAGTACAGTATCTGTGTAGGGGTTGCAGTGTTGTGGCACCAGCACCAGTGCCTAAGGCACAATTTTTCAGCCCCTGTTGGGGCGTGTAATTACAATTTTTAGGCAATGCTTTGCAACAGGTCTCATTGCTGTGCTAAGAGTACAGTATCTGTGAGGGGTTGCAGTGTTGTGGCACCAGCACCAGTGCCTAAGGCACAATTTTTCAGCCCCTGTTTAACAGGGGCGTGTAATTACAAATCTTGATCTAAAAGTTCACAGCAGGGCCCATTCCTGCACCCACCAAGAGTAACTGTGAGGGCTTACAGTCTTGTGGCAACACCGTCCACCACCACCAAAGGCCCAATTTTTCTGCGCAGTTCAACAGGTGCATGCAAGTACAAATCTTGATCTATTAACTCACAGCAGGGCCCATTCCTGTGCCCACCAGTCTTGTGGCTACACCAACATCTAATAGGGCAAATTTCTGCAGAGTATATACGGCAGGCCCCTACTTTCAAACATCCAACTTACAAACGACTCCTACTTGCAAACGGAAAGAGAAAACAGGAAGTGAGAGGAAATCTACCCCTAGGAAGGGAAATTCTATCCTGTTAGATTTAATTTGGGAAAAAGGTAACTCCTCTCTACTGAAGCTTTATCACCAATCCTTGTTTCAATTAAAACCCCACTTTTCCAAAAACATTTGTCATTGGGACGGAAAGTGAGGTGACATGTTCTGAAGAGATGTGCAAAGACAGCAAATGTTACAGGGGTGATAACCCCTCCCTATGTTCTCCAAAAAGCTTAAAAATAGATTTTTTTGGGATGGAGCTACACTTCATAATGCACCTGTTCAGATTCTACTTAAGAACAAACCTACAGTCCGTGTCTTGTTTGCACCACCTATATACTGCTGTTCAGAGTATATAGGGTTGTAGGTATAGGGTTTTATTTTGGGTGCGGGGTCCCCCTTAATATCCATACAAGACCCAAAGGGGCTGGGGGGGGGGGGGGGGTGATGGGGTAGCCATGCCATTTTTCTCAAGGATTTTAAGCCATATGGCGGCCAGGACAAGACATGACATTAAAGCCGCAAGTGGTTTTAAATGGCTTCTTTTTTTCCTTTACAAATGTCATTTTGTGCAAGGACAGTTCTAAAACACGGGAAACACATGCCACTTCACAGGCATACTTTAGACACCCCCCAGGTACCATATTTAAAGGAAAATATATTTAAAGGAAAATTTTTTTCACTTTATGCATCATTAACCACTTCAATACCGCCCGCCGTCATATGACGCCCACAAGGTGGATCTACCATCCTGGGTGGGCGTCATATGACGTCCTCGGATTCCCGGCCGCCTGGGGGGCGCGCGCCGCCGGCGGCGCGCGCCCACGGCATCGCTCGGGACCCGGTGCGAGTGCCCGGCGGCCGCGATGTCCGCCGGGCACCCGCGATTGCCCGTTAAAACAACGGGACCGGGCGGGAACGTGGAGCTGTGTGTGTAAACACACAGCTCCACGTCCTGTCAGTGCAGAGGAGACCGATCATGTGATCCCAGTACAGAGGATCACATGATCGGTCTCCTCCCCTTAAGTCCCCTCCCCCTACAGTTAGAATCACGTCTATTAGGGAACACATTAACCCCTGCAGCGCCCTCTAGTGTTAACCCCTTCCCTGCCAGTCACATTTACACAGTAATCACTGCAATTTTATAGCAACGATCGCTGTGTAAATGTGAATGGTTCCAAAAATGTGTCAAAAGTGTCCGCCGCAATGTCGCAGTCACGAAAAAAAAAATCGCAGATCCCCACCATTACTAGTAAAAAAAAAATTCAATAAATCTATCCCCTATTTTGTAGACGCTATAACTTTTGCGCAAACCGATCAATATACGCTTATTGCGATTTTTTTTAACAAAAATATGTAGAAGAATACGTATCGGCCTAAACTGAGGAAAAAAAATAGTTTTTTTTAAAACAAATGGGATATTTATTATAGCAAAAAGTAAAAAATATTGTGTTTTTTTTCAAAATTGTCGCTCTTCTTTTGTTCATAGCGCAAAAAATAAAAACCGCAGGGGCGATCAAATACCACCAAAAGAAAGCTCTATTTGTGGGAAAAAAAGGACGTCAATTTTGTTTGGGTGTAACGTCGCACGACCGCGCAATTGTTAGTTAAAGCGACGCAGTGCCGAATCGCAAAAAGTGCTCTGGTAAGGAAGGGTGTTTAAAAGCCCTGTATTGAAGCGGTTAAAATGACTGCTCCCGAAAAAACTTTAGTTTTTAAAAGTTCTTTTTGCATTGATATATGTCCCCTGGGGCAGGATCCGGGTCCCCAAACCTGTTTTATGACATTAACATGCATATTGGCCGTTGTAATTAGCAATTTTGATTTTGAACGTTCGCGTCCATTATAACGAATAGGGTTCGAAAATTTGCGCGAACTTTCGGTCCGTTCGAAGGTTCTGGTGCAAACCGAACCCGGGGGTGTTCGGCTCATCCCTAGTGACCTACATCATAACCTCCCAGACCCCACAGTAAAAGTAAAAAAACACAGTTTAATATGCCTACACTAGAGTATCACTGTGATTGTACAATTTAACATTTGCTGCTATTCCATTCATTCCAGCTCATCGAAGCTGGCCCCCCTACAATCAGCACAAATAAAAACTTAAGTGTTTTTCTTTAGTGCTACGTTTGTGCTGTTTTGTGCCGTAAAAATTTACATTTGTGCTGCTTTTATTTTTAAGATATTAGCAATTGTTTTTTTCCAGACTATGACATCTAGCCTTCCTACAACCCAAATTACACAAAAAAATGGTCTTGATGGTTAGTGCTACATTTGTGCTGTTTTGTGCTGCTAAAATTTCTGTTCTATCTTTTATCGTTTTTGCGTTATAAATGATTTATTAAAGCTTGTACGGACTCCTGCCCCCCTGACCCAAGGGCTCGATCTCGCAGGACAAATGAGAGCTGCTCCTGCAGCCACTCCGCTCCTCTGGACACCACCCCCGCCCTGAGCTGGGAAAGCAGCCTGTCCACGTCTGCCATCTCGTCCAGCAACCGCAGGGGATCCAAGTTGCTACACGCAATGTGAGATCCTCTGGACGCTGGGTTTCAGCAACTATAAAAAACGCACAATATCTTCGAAACCAAAGTGGCAAAACATTTATTTTTGCAGCACAAACAAATGGCACATTTGTTTTTAAAATTCAGCAACATGGGGTGCAAAGTGGGCGGGGCTTACATTACAATTAATGTTTAATATCTCAGAAACTGAAAGCTAATTTTTGCTGCACAAACGAATGGTAAGTTTTTGTAGTGCTGACATCCTTGCTTATTAATGTGTGTTTGCATACTATAATCAAAAATCTATGGACATTTTTTATGCCTTGGTATTTGGCGCCATCTAGCGGGCAAATACCGATAATGAACTCAAATGGTTATTGCTCTTCACACACAAGACTTGTGACACACAACACAACACTTAAGACAAGATACAGGAAGTGACTGTTTACATTAGAAGATTAACCTTTTTACCCAGGATGCTCGGTGACCTACCCAGAGATACCCCTTTGGCAGTGCATGCTGGGTAGGAGATAAAAGGAACCTGAGCGGCCATTTTAGGTCTCTTGGGATCGCCGGGCTTTCCTGTGAGGACCTGTGAGCAAGCCTCCCGGAGAAAGTGGCCTACAGCCATTGTGTAGCACAACCCTGCTTGGGTGTACGAGTGACCCGATGGTGCCAGAGAGACAGGGACCGGATTGGAGAGATCCAGACACACTCCAGTTGATGGAGAAGCAAGCTGCAGTCACCGGACCAAAGCTACTATACGAAGCTCCGATCCAGTTGGTGAGGTACACTCAGTCAGACTCACATACAGGCCTTGCTGGGATTCATAGTTCCACGGAGGAGGCGCATAGTCACTGACACTGAGCAGGCTTGAGGCCTATCTACTTTGGCATCTCAAACCTTGTAATATAGTTACGTTAGTTACATCAGGAGCATCTCTACCTCAACTTAACTTACTTTAACCCCCTGGATTACAAATTAATGGAATTCATTTAGCTAGCGAAGAAAAGTAGATCAAAGACCAAGTACTCCAAGTGAGATCTCATGCATAGCTATACAAGTAGGGGGAGATCCTATGTACCTATATTGTTTGAAATTGTTATATTGAAATCCATTGTGCTGTCGTCCTATGTTGGGATGACAGTACAATTACTGTAATCACCTTTTTAAAATATATTCTCATTAAAATATATTTTTGGTTAAGCATCCAGTTGTGTGGAGTACTGTCTTCTCCCAGCAGGTGGAGCCAGTGGATACTGAGGGTATAGTACAGGTACATTGTATTGTATTATATTGCACTGCACCACAGCTGTGTCAAGGGGACTGAGCCAAGTTAGAATGCAGGCCCAAAATCAAACCAGCAGCTCCTTCGGGGGTTAGTGCTACATTTTTATTCAGGTTTTACAAACATGGGGTGCCAACTTCACACAGCTCAAACATAGCACTAAGCAACGAGACTAGTTTTGTGTCATTTCAGTGTTGTAGGGGGGCTGAGTAACCTTTGGTGACCTTTAAACGCAAAAAAATGATAAAAGACAGAAAAGGAGATTTAAACACCACAAAACAGCACAAACGTAGCACTAACCAACGAGACCAGTTTCTTGCCATTTGGCTGTTGTAGGGGGGCTAGGTGATGTCATAGTCTGGAAAAAACAATTGCTAATATCTTAAAAATAAAAGCAGCACAAATGTAAAAATTTTACAGCACAAACGTAGCACTAAAGAAACACACTTGAGTTTATTTGGGCTGATGGCAGGGGGGGCAGCTTCGCTGAGCTATTCATTTCTCATTTGTTCACTTATGATCAGATAGGAGTACTTTTTTCCCCCTTTTCACTGTGCGTGTTCTACTATTATTTTAGGATTTACATTGGGCAGCAATTTTATAAACCAGTGAATATGACATTCAAATCTTTAAAGCCAAGTCCATCTTTAGTGTGGATTATGTAATATGGTCACAGTTTGCAGCTCCTAATCTTCTTATTGAATCTATGGGGTTATTCTCTGCGCAGGCTCCTGTAAATTTTTTGGAGGCATGGCTCCATCTACACAGATGCATCATTCATAGCTCAGTGAATGAAGAACACTGCAAGTCCCATCTTCCATCAAAGCAGAGGGACTCTTAATGAAGCACAGGTATGGTGTCATCTTAGCACTTGTAGTCCACTGATACTTCCACCAGCCCTGTAAATAAAAGGTCTGTACCTTGGTATGGGCTAAAGACTAGAAGAATATAAATCCACCTGTGATGATCTGGTTGCAATGTTTTACAGGATTAAATACAAACAAAAAAATTACTTTAATAAATATGGGTGCAAGATTTTTTTAAAACATGGAATATGCCTTTAGAAAATCATTTGACAGCTGTTGGTTGTTCTCCCCCTCATTTTAAATAGTGTCAGTGGAGGAGATTGTGGGGAATGGACTGGAATGAGCACAGGTGATTATGATCAGATCATGTCTATGAAACTGTCTCTGTACCGTCCAAAATTATTAACTTTCTACCTTTAGCCTGGGTTCACACACATTACATGCGATTCACACCGCATTGCTGTGCAGATTACATGCAATGTCTGTGCATTTTAAATTCAGCCAGGGCTTAAATCACAATGAATTTGCACAAAAAAAAAAAAAAAAGGAGCAGGAACCTTTTTTCCCCCGGCACTGGAATCAGATATCATAGGTGTTCAAAACACATGCGATTTTTGTATTGACACCCGCAGCGGTTTGCGAGACAAGTGTGAACTGCCTGCGAGGGGGTGGCGTTGGTTCCCGCATCACAATAGTCAAGGCCGTCTTTAATATTGATTGGACTCTGGGCAAAACTTTTCTTGGGGCCCCCTCCATGCAGTTTTGCTCTCCACCTGCTCTGAGACATACAATAAATTGCAGCTAGGCTCAAAATCAATTTACTGAATCAGATCAGGCAGCGATTGCGATTGGTTGCCAGAGGTACAGTGTATCATTACCGCTCACTGACTGGTTGCTAGAGGTTACAGTGTATCATTACCGCTCACTGACTGGTTGCTAGAGGTTACAGCACACATTACGGCTCACTGATTAGTTGCTAGAAGTTACAGCACATGATTTCTGCTTGTTGATTGGTTGCTAGAGATTACTGTGGATATGACCTCAGAGGGTCATAATACACATATCAATGCCGCCGGCCGCCGCTATTTACATATGAATGCCTGTAATGTACATGTAAACACAGGGTCTGCAGGTGAGAGTCATCTGTACAATAGGGCAGAGCTGGGCAGCATTAGTAGCAGCACTTCACACTGAGATATTGGGACACAGCACAGGACTAAAACTTCAAGGGATGAGGGAATTTAAACCAGGATAGTTGGCAAGTATGAGGCCGCTGCTTTGGGCCCCACAACGACAGGGCCCAGGGCAGCTGCCCCTTTTGCCCTGCCTTAAAAACGGCCCAGACAATAGTGTGAAACCAGGCTCAGTCCCAGTTCACATATATGCAATGCAATGCTGAAACCAGGGCAATTCCAGTGCAGGTTTCCGCTTCGCATTTCACCTGCCAGCGGTTCACACTGACATTTGCAAACCGCTGCAGGTGTCAATACAAAGTTAATGACAACCCCAGATCGGTTCGCAGATAGTGCGAACTGTCAAATGGTGCATGAATCGGATCGCATAGGTGTAATCCAATTCCAGTGCAGACCAAAAAAAAGGCTCCTGATCCATTTTGATGTGAATCCAATGCGATTTCAGCCACACATTTTAAATGGCTCAATATGCATCGCACGAGATCTGCACAGAAATGCGATGTGAATCACATGTGATGATTGTCATTGCACAAGTGTGAACCCAGCCTTACTGCTGGTTCACAGCACATGCAGTCCAGTGCGTTTTTTTTTCTGCAGACACGCATAGATAGTAAATTATATAGTTTTCAATGGCATAGTTCCAGTGCATTTCAGTTCCTGAAAAAGTAGTAGAACATGCTGCATTTCTTCTGCCCTGAACTGTGCTGGAACGTGGTAAAATGCACCAAAAACGCACTGAAATGCACCAAAAACAACTGAAATACACATCTCTATTTAAGGTGATGTGCATTCCAAAGCGCGTTAAAAATGTGCATGCAGTAATTCATTCGGTCTGCATTTCTACAGTGTGAACTGCCCCCTCAGGGCCAGTTCACACCACAAGCAGTCCAGTGCGTTTTATTTCCTACATGCAAAGTAGGTTATATGGGTTCCAATGGCATAGTACACAACGATGTTGTCTGTTCCAGTAAAAAGTAGAATATGCTACTTTTTTTTTTCCTGCACTCAACTGTGCTGGAACATGGTGGAATGCACCAAAAACACTGTCTCCATTTAAAGTAAAGGAAAAAAAGAAGAAGAAGAAGATGCACTGGAATGCATCAAACCTGCGTTAGAAACATGCAGAAATACATCTATGGTGTGAACCGACTCTCAGGGCCAGTTCACACCACATGCAGTCCAGTGTTTTTTTTCTTCTCCATGTTAAGTTATATGGGTTCCAATGACAGTTCACACCAGTGCAGTCAGTTCCAGGGCGTACCAGAAACAAAATAGAACATGCTGAATTTTTCCTGCACTGAACTGTGGTAAAACGCACAGGAATGCATCAAAAACTCACATGCAGAAACGCATCCAGAAGGGATCTGTGGTGCGAACAAAGCCCTTATAGACTGCCAAGTTGCACATAAGAGCTCCTTCACATAAATGCTGCTTTACAAATCAGCTCCTAACTCAACTATTGCATTGAGAGTTTTGGGCCCATTGTTACGGGCATTCAAGTTGCATCAGCAAATGCTTTGAGATTTAAATTTTTTTTAGATGGTTAACACGGGACGTAATCATTTTTAATTAGTGGGAATGCTTCAGTAGTCCCATTATTGTTTTTTTTTTATTTATTTGCAACTGTGCCTTAACCATCATAGGCACATTTAGACCCCTTTCACACTGGGGGCGCTCCACATTAGCAGTAAATCTGCACTTTACCGACGTTTTAGCACGCTATTCAGCGCTAGCGGGGGCCCTTTTAACCCCTGCTAGCAGCCGAAGGGTTAATACCGTATAATACTTAGGCAGCACTGTCCATTCATTTTAATGGGCAGGGCGGTTTGGGAGCAGTGTTATACATACCTCCTCCACCGCCCCAAATACTTTTTTTTTTTTCAAATGTCCTGCATGCGCACTGCTGTGAAAGACTTTCCCACTGGGGCTGCAGGGGAGGCCTTTTTCAGGCACTTTACAGGCGCTATTTTTAAGCCCTTTAGCACGTGAAAAATGCCTCCAGTGTGAAAGGAGTCTTACATTGTGTTTCCTGCATGTTTAAATAAAAGAATGAAGGCAAAGCATAAATCCTCCTAAACAGTAACATTGGTTTTACATCCATGCATTCTGGGGAGGGGTACTTAAGATGCTGAAGTCACGTGTTCAGGTTTCGGCTTGCTCTTTTGATTCCTGGTTCCAGTCCGGACCAACCCCGTGAGGGGTCCCGGTCCCAGGAGTATGCTGTCCCCGTAAACCTGGTTACCCTGAACAGCCCCAGAGGCCCTCATGGTCTGGGGTGGGGATCCATCCGTTCCAGAGCCTCGGACTAGCTAGTTCGAGGCGCAGTAACTTTAGGAGGATTCTGAAGTGTCCCGGTGTGCTCTCTGCATTGGAGAGGCACGGCAACTCATACAAGCAACCAGGGGAAGACTCTTCAGAGGAGGGCCAAGAAGCTGCTCGGTAAGAGCCTGCGAGCTGAGATTGTATGGACACTGACTGGATCCGCATTTCCTACGGAATCGCCAAAACGACTAGAAAATACAGGTACCATAGAAAAAGTTCCTAAACCCATCCTTCGGTTACAACTAAGTCTGTGGCAGAGACTTTGCAAATCTTTGAATCGCTTGTTGGCTGCTAGATCCAGAGACAAGGGTTTATCCAACAGTGAAGAGCCCAGTTGCGAGTGGCTACTCTCTGGGCTATCTAAAAGAGACATTCATTTGATGTCAGCAGTTCTGAAGTGCCTGAGCTTTGTCACCCTTACCCTCTATTCCAAACCAAGAGACTGTTATATTTGAACACTACTTTTTGCAAATAAAAATCCTCAAAAGGATATTTGAGTGTCAGCTTCTGAAATTACTGGGTATCAACCCTGGGAACCCCTAGACAACAAACGGCGAGCTACAAGGAGGAGGTAATGGGTAAGCCCAGAAAATACAAAGCCGCCCCACAGGGGTTTATGGCGCTACATGTAGGAGGCTTTTTATTTTACATGCCGTATACATTTTGCGTTCCTTCACACCAGAAGTGTCCCGTTGTATGGATCAATGCAAGACAAATGGAAAGCTATTGTTCTCCCATTTATAACAAATTGCATTGTGTAAAAAGGCACAATTCACACAACAAAAATGTATTTCATTTCAGCCAACTGTTATACAAAGAGTTGTCATTTTGTGACATTGAAGTAAAAAAACTTGTGCCATGTGTGAGCCGGCCTCTTCTGGATCTATTATCTGTAGATTACATCAATCCCTACTTCATCTTTATCCTCAATAATAGATCATTTCTTTACTGATATCTCTTCTCTCTATTGCAAACACTAAAAGATCTTTAAAGTAAAGCAACTCCTTTCCCTGAACTGACTCTTAGAAGTTTTCCTCTATCCTACAATCACACTCAGCATCTTCTCACACTGACATCAACTGCCCCTCCCTCTTCCCCAGGAAGTTATAGCCTAAACCCCGCCTCCCTATCAGGTGTGTCCAATCAGCACAGGACTTGCAGCTCGTTCACACCAACCAGCTGTGCTAATCACACACCTGCTGCTCTATGCTGGGAGACATGGGGGTTGGTTTACAGAAACTGAAGAGTGCAAAATCTGATCAGCTCTGCATAGAAACCAATGAGATTTTTCTTTTTGTCACAGCTTAATTAAACCAGCTGAAGTTACAGGTTGGCCACCATGCACAGCTGCACCCGATTTTGCATCTCCAGTTTTAGTTCATCAATAGTGCCAATGCACTGATTTCAAACTGACAAGAGTGACATTACAATACAATTACAATACAGTGGTTTATATTTGCAACCCGCTGAGCTAGAAAAAAAAAAGCATTGCATGCAGTTCATGTTTTTATGCACACACCACAGCAATGTTATAGGGTGATCTGACACCCTAATAAACAAGGCGCATTGCCCTGACTGTGCTGGAAATATCTAGCAGTGTAACCCCAATGTATCTTGTGTGATTGTATCTGAGGACCTCATTCACATGGATATACTGAGCCGTACACTTGTGCTAAGCGTTATCTTCGGCTGTCTGCGATGTACATGTGTTCTGTGCAGTGACATCAATGACAGGTGCACAGACCTCCATGTGCATCCTGATGTGTACATCTGTGTGGGTCCAATGTACAGATGAGAACGTGTCCTGATCCAGGCATTGCACCCCCACAGATATACACTCCAGGATGTGAGTGGAGGTCCATGCTGGTCTGTGCAGATGGCCTCCTGTCATTGATTTCACCAGAACCTTCTACATCCAAGGTGGCTGCACACTGGGGTACAGATCGGTACAGCTGTGTGAATGAGGCCTAAAACAATGACATTCATCCCACCTAGCCAAAGTTGTATTTCTAATCACGATGATTGTATCTGTAAATAAAAAAAGAAAACACTTGTCCAAGGAGTCCAGCATTGTCTTCCTTCCATCTGCTCTGATCCCTCACCACCATCTTGAGCCTAGGTTAACATATGTGCCATCTCAGACATCGCATGTGATTTGCATCCGCACCGCAGGTGCCGATCACTTGTGATGTCTGTGCAGTGCGAGTTCAGCCATACAGTTGTATGACTGAACTCGCACTGGATTTGCAGAATATTAGTGCAGGGACTTTTTTCCCCCGCACCAGAATTGGATCACATAGGTGTTCTCACCTATGCAATCTGATTCATGTGCGAGTTCGCACTGCGATCGGTTAACCGGTCTGGGGGTGTCATTAACAATGAATTGACACCCGCGGCGGTTCGCAGAGGGCAGTGTGAACCGCCTGCGGGAGAGGAGTGATTCAGGAACCGGCACTGTAATCACGCTAGTTCCCACATCGCACATATGTGAACCTAGGCTGAACGGAGATCCTGTACATGCGTAGACATGCCACAGGTTTCTGCCAGGTCTATGGGACCTGATAGATACGCAGCTCATCTGTGCAAACACAAGCTCCTCCATGCATGCGCACACTGCTGTGGTTCCCTACCAGTACCCATAAACTGGGGTAGACCGTGCATGCACGGACATGCTATGATTGCTCGCTGAAACATCAAATTGCTACCTACTGGGATGTGCAATACACATCCTAGGGAAGTAATGGGTGGCTGGACGTGTGATCTTTGCCTAGGCAAGGATTCATTCAGGTCCTGTTCACTCGAGAGTTTTGTAGCTCAAAGCTCAAAAACGCTCAACAACCTACTGTTTTCAATCTCCCTTGTTCACATCTGAGTGTCCTGTCACTTGTAGTTAAAAAGGCTGTTGCTCAAAAAAGTAAATGAGCTACTTTTCTGGCAGAGCGTTTATGTCCCCATAGACTTCAATGGAAATGCCTGAAAACCGCAACATGAGCTTTTTTCTAGCGTTTTGTCGCATGTTTTCTGCTCAAAAAGGAAAACTATTTGCCCCTTTTTTCAGCAGAACTCCATACCTTTTAGTTGACTTAGTCCTGCTTCATACCTATGCTTTTTTTTAGTACATTTTCAGTTTTGCAGAAACAGTTCATTTAACATGGTTTCCTATGGATGTAGTTCACATCTGTGCACTTTATGGAAAGAGCCAGGTTTTTTTTTTTTTTCTCCATAGACTTCAATGGTTTAAAGATGTGTATTGAAAAACACAAAATGCACCTGCAATATGCAAACTGCAACCTGCCAAGTGTGAATCAGGCCTAACACCCTTACAAAAGCTGCAAAAACATGCAATTCTGCTCCAAAGAATGCAAAACAAAAAAAAAACACTTGAAAACATGACACTTAGGCCCCTTTCACATTGCCACGACTTGAAAGTTGTGCGATTTAAGGGAATGTCTGTGTAAACTTGAGGTCTATGGACCTCAACTCGCAGGAAAGTCGGACCAAAGAAGTACAGGGACTATTTTGAAGTTGCACAGATATCAATGGTTATCATTGGGAATCATGTCATGTGACTCTGATGTCCAAAGTCGCAGAAAATATGCAACTTTATAGCACTGATCACTGTATAAATGGTCCCAAAAATCTGTCAAAAGTGTCCAATATGTCTGTCGCAATGTCGCAGTGACAATAAAAATCTCAGAACCCCGCCATTACTAGTAAAAAAATGTAAATAAATAAAAATGCCATAAATCTATCCCATATTATGTAGACGCTATAACTTTTGTGCAAACCAATCAATATACACTTATTGCAATTTTTTTTAACCAAAAATATGTAGAAGAATACATATCGGCCTAAACTGAGGGAAAAAAATATATATATTTTTTTAAATTGTGATATTTATTATAGCAAAAGTAAAAAACATAACAATTAATTTGGGTACAGTGTTGCATGACCGCAATTGTCATTCAAATTGCGACAGTAAAAATTGGTCTGGGCAGTAAGGGGGTGAAAATGCCCTGTATTGAAGTGGTTAATCTGTTCTGACCATTTGCAAAGCTAAGACTTCATGAACACGGGCACATTCACTCGTACAGTATAAACGGGCTGCATATTTCTGGTTCCCCGGAATGTCCTGGCGCTGTGTATAGCCGTCCCATAGACATGTGGAGAGATTTCTTCTTACTTCCTGTTTTAGTTATGGGACAGGAAGTGAAGGGAAATCTCCCCAACAGGGACACAGAGAAGTAAAGAAAAAAAAATGGACTGTTTAACCACTACGCGCCCGCGCTATAGCCAAAAGACGGCTGCAGCGCGGACGCTCCCTGCAGGGAGGACGTCCCTGGACGTCCTCCTGTTTACTTCCCTAATGCGTGCTCCTGAGAGCGCGCATCGGGGAAGTTCTGTGCTGGCCGTGTCGATCGGACACAGCCTGTCACAGATCGCTGTAAACGGCCAATCACAGCGGCCGTTTACAGCGAGATCAGGCTGTCCAATGAGAGATGATCTCATATGTTTGAATATGCAAACATATGAGATCATCTGTCAGCGCCGCTCTGCCTCCTCACACAGACAGCGTGTGAGGAGGGAGAGATGAACGGCGCCAGTGCGCCGTAAGTAAAAAATAAATAAATAAATAAAAATAAAATAAAGGGATCTGTCCCCGCTGCCATGCTGCTACCTGTCACCAGTACCACCTGTCCCCGCTGCCACCTGTCATCAGTACCACCTGTCCCCAGAGTGCCACCTGTCCCCAGAGTGTCATCCGTGCCATCTGCCAGTGCCACCTGTCCCCAGTGCCATCTGCCAGTGCCACCTGTCCCCAGTGCCATCTGTCATCAGTGCCACGTCAGTGCCATATCAGTGCCATGTCAGTGCCATCTGTCATCAGTGCCATGTATCAGTGCCATCTGTCAAAAGTGCCACCTGTCAGTGTCACATGCCATCTGTTATCAGTGGCACGTGTAATCAATGCCACGTATCAGTGCCATCTGTCATCAAAGTCACGTGTCATCAGTGCCACGTATCGGTGCCATCTGTAATCAGTGCCACGTATTAGTGCCATCTCTTATCAGTGCCACGTATTAGTGCCACATGATATCAGTGCCACGTATAAGTGCCATCTGTCAGCAGTGCCACATATTAGTGCCATCTGTCAGTGTCACGTGTCATCAGTGCCCCGTATTAGTGCCATCTGTCATCAGTGCCACATCCGTGTCATGTGTCATCAGTGCCACTTGTCATCAGTGCCACGTCAGTGTCACGTGTCATTGTCCTGGTGCTCCAGGGCCTATAAAAGTGTAATAGGTAGTCAACAATTTATATGTGTAATTTATGCTCCTAGAACACGTGATGGCGCGCCCTGCATTTTGGGCCTCTCTAAGTGGCCAGGCTGTGTAAAAGTCCCACACATGTGGTATCGTAATACTCAGGAGGAGTAGCAGAATTTATTTTGGGGTGTCATTTGTGGTATACACATGCCATGTGAGAGAAATAACCTATTACAATGACAATTTTGTGGGAAAAAATAAAAAAATAATTCATTTTGCAAAGAATTGTGGGAAAAAAATTACAACATCAAAAACCTCACCATGCCTCTTACTAAATACCTTGGAATGTCTACTTTCAAAAAAGGGGTCATTTGGGGGGTATTTGTACTTTCCTGGCTTGTTCGGGTCGCAAGAAATGAGATAGGTCACCAGTACATCAGATGTGATCAATTTTGTATGATTCGCACCACAGTTTGTAGAGTCTGTAACTTTCACAAAGACCAAATAATATCCACTAATTTGGGTTATTTTTACCAAAGATATGTGGCAGTATAAGTTGTGGCCAAAATTTATGAAGAAAAATTTATAATTTGCTAAATTTTATCACAGAAACAAAGAAAAATTAGTTTTTTTTTGAAATTTTCGGTCTTTTTTCATTTATAGAGCAAAAAATAAAAAATCCAGAGGTGATCAAATACCACCAAAAGAAAGCTCTATTTGTGGGAAAAAAAGAACAAAAAAAATCATTTGGGTACAGTGTTGCATGACTGAGTAATTGTCAGTCAAAGTGTGAGAGCACCGAAAGCTGAAAATTGGTCTGGGCAGGAAGGGTGTTTAAGTGCCCAGTAAGCAAGTGGTTAAACAAGCAACAACTTCAAGTTTTGTATTTTCAGCTCAAAAAACTCCCTTATATTGCTTTCAGACTTTCTGTTAGGCCCCTTTCACACTGGGGCGGGGGCGGTATTTGGCAGCTCGCGGTGCGGTTTTACCCCCCGCGAGCGGCCGCTTTGCGGCGGTATTGCCGTGGTTTTACCGCGGTGTCCCATTCTAATCAATGGGAAGGAGCGGTATAGGAGCGGTGAACACACCGCTCCTAAGATGCTGCTAGCAGGACTTTTTTTGTCATCCTGCTAGCGCACCGCTCCAGTGTGAAAGCCCGCCGGCTTTCACACTGGAGTTAAAGGGGCCGGATTTTTTCATGCAGTAAACAGGCGCTATTTTTAGCGATGCACAGCATGAAAAACGCCCCGGTGTGAAAGAGGCTTTAGAGGATGACTACATTTATTCTCCATGGTCCCACTATATGTAGGAATCTAGCCACCTTCTCTTGCCTGCTCCCAAGATGGACTGTAGGTTGTGTAGTGGGAGTAGAGCCCATGACCACAAGTAAACAAATGGAAATAAGGGGGTTCGGTGGCTCACAGAGGCATTGGCAGGAGGCAGATAAAGACAACAGGAAACAATTGAATTAGAAATAGATTTTGGGGCCAGTAATTAGTGGATGTACACTCACTGGCCACTTTATTAGGTACACCTTGCTAGTACCGGGTTGGACCCCCTTCAGAACTGCCTTCATTCTTCATGGCATAGATTCAACAAGGCTGCAGTCCTCTCAAGCATTCCATATATTGAACATTATGTGTGGTCCTTTGGTGATATCAGGGACCACATTTGAGGCCGCCTGCAGCTGACAACCACTGTTTTAGGGCCTACTTCCCCCCGGGGACACGCTGCGCTGCAATGTGTGTGTTTCTGTGTGCTGTGTTATCCCCCATTCACACCAGGGCATTTTCTCCTGTGTTTGCTGCTGTTCTGCACAATAATAGAAATCACATTATTCTCTATGGTTCCCATTCACATCAATGTAAAGCAGCTGCAGCACATTTTTTTAAAGGCGCAGGCACTTCTTTTGGTGCAATTGCAGTGAGTTGTGCACTTCATAGACTTCAATGGTAGGTCGTATAAACTGCATATACATTCATTTTTTTTCAATTGTATTTATTACATTTTTCCAATAATAAAACATAGAAATTACAATCACATCGACATCACAGTCTACAGTGCAACCGACAAACGCTTCCACCTGTGACTAGCCACTTGACCTCCAGCAGATTTACCCCCTTCATGACCAGGCCATTGTTTTGCGTTACAGTACTGTGTTATCGTATTTTTCACCCGATAAGACGCACCTGACCATAAAACGCACCTAGGTTTTAGAGGAGGAAAACAAAAAAAAAAACATATTCTGACCCAAATGGTGTACTAAAATATTTAACAGTGCCAATTAAATACAGCCTTATCAGTGCCAATTAAATGCAGCTTGACCTGTGACCATGAAATGCAGCCTTAGGGCTCTTTCACACGGACGGACCGTATGTCCGTTTTTCATCCTTCCGTTTTCGGATGAAAAACGGACATACAGGTATCCCTATGGGATAGCGGGTGTCAGCGGATGAGCATCCGCTGACACCCGCTCTCGTCTGTGCCCGCTCTGCTATGTTTCTGCAGACGGAGGAAAACCCTATTCTTTCATCCGTCTGCAGAGCGGATCGGGTGACGACGGACTCTACGGTCCGTCGTCACCCGATCTCCCATAGGGGAGAGCGGTGCTCTGACAGGTCCGTCCCTGCACGGAGTGCAGAGACGGACCTGTCATCTTCTGCTCAGCGGAGATCGCTCCGGCGATCCCCGCTGAGCAAGCGGCTATCCACCGGGCGGATCTGCACTGATCCGCCCCGTGTGAAAGAGCCCTTACCTGTGCCTGGTGACTGACGAAGATGTCATCACTTCCATCTATCACTCAGCCGAGCGGCCAACGCAGCCGTACTCCATTCAGCCGCTGCGGCTGCTCTGTCTTCTGTGAGTGACAGGCTCAGCCGGGAGATCGCCCGGCGCTCGCGGGAGACGGCCTTCAGGTATTGCAACATAGCGGCAGCAACGGAGACGGGGTTGGAGGGAAGGCCTGGTCAGTATTCGCTGCATAAGACGCAAAGACATTTCCCCACATTTTTTGGGGGTGAAAAAGTGTGTCGTATGGAGTAAAAAATACGGTACTTTAATTGAAAATTTTGCGGTCGTGCAACTCTGTACATAAATTAAATATATGTATTTTTCCCCACAAATAGAGCTTTCTTTTGGTAGTATTTTATCACCTCTGCGGTTTTAATTGTTTGAGCTATAACCAAAATCAATAAAAAAAAAAAAAAAAAAATATATATATATATATATATATATATTTTTTTTTTTTTTACTTTCTGCTTTAAAACATATCCAATAAAAAAGAAAAAAACATCTAATTTCTTCATCAATTTAGGCCAATATGTATTCTGCTACATTGGTTTAAAAAAAAAACCCCAATAAGTATATTGAGTGGTTTGCACAAAAATTATTGTGCCTACAAACTATCAGATATATATACTGGAATTTGTATTTAATTATTATTTTTTCTACTAGTAAATGGTGGCGATCAGCGACTTATAGTGGGAGTGCAATATAGCGGTGCACAATCAGACACTAACTGACACTTTGTGGGAACCAAGGACACCAATACAGTGATCAATGCTAAAAAAATATACACTGTCACTGTACTAATGACACTGGCAGGGAAGAGGTTAAACATCTAGAGCGATCAAAGGGTTACCTGTGTGCCTGGCCAGTGTTTATGTGTACTGTGTGTGGTGCTTTTACTAGGGGAAGTGATGGATGTTATTCTCTGCATTGCAGGGAAAGAATATCCATTACTTCCTCCCTGTCAGAACAGAGCTTTTCCTTGTTTACATAGGCGGAGCTCCATTCTGTGTGTTTTCTGGACTATAGACAGGTGCCAGCGGACATCCATTTGCTGGCGCTTGCTGATCAGCTTCTGCTATGACTAATCAGCACAGGAGTGGCACGTGCCCGCTACCCGTAATTGCAGAATAACATCTATGTACGTGATTCTGCACAGTGCAGCCGCCCTGCAGCAGAAAATCTGCTATGGGGCGGTCGGGAAGTGGCTAGTACAGGATACTCTTCATCTTAAGATCAGACTTACAATTTAGAGACCCGACGTATTAGAAGTGCGGAGGTAATGTGACATATGATTCCACACATATACATTCATTTTCTAAGGGTCACGCTGGTGCAGCTGCAGAATGATGCTTTTTCAGTGCAGATTTTTTTGCACCTTTTTCATGCTTTATGTATTTTTTTTTGTTTGGTAGGGAGAGACCCGATTTTATCAACAAAACTCTGCCTTTTCTATATCACGGCCCTCAGTCACGAATGCTCCGGATTGAGGACAATTTGTAATGCCTTACCAAGCTGATACAGCCCCAATACCATTCTCGTCTTAATGACGTCACTTAATTTGGGAAGGTACCCATACCGAAGCTGAGCCCCTCCCACCATACTCCACTTAAAATATTTGACCATGCCCACCTTCAAAAACTCTGAGACCCCTGCCAACGACGCCCAAGTGGGAAACCTCACACTTGAGCGGCCCACCACACACTCAACGCCCTCTGTATACCATCCTGCAGGCCCAGGCACCACATATCTATCCCGACAGCGTTCAAGTGAACCCCGTCCCCACGCAGGTAGAGCCAGTTGTCACCCTCCAATTCCGTATGGCGCACAACAAGGCCACCATTCCAGACAAAAAAACTAGCAACTTCCTTGTTCAGCTTGACCCTTGCCTTATTAAGCCTCTCCACCGATCGAGCGAGACGCCAGGAGGCCCTACCCACCATGTCCGACCAAACAAGTATAACATCAGGGAAAAAAGACCGCAGACGCAAAAAATCTAACTTGATATCCCTAATCAATTCCCTAGCAGAACGGAGCCCCAGATCATTGCCCCCCCCATGTATTACTAAGACGTCCGTGGGTCTATCTAATCTGACATATCAGTGAACTTCAGGCAATACTCTGGACCAGAGCATGCCTGGGACCCCAATCCACGGCACTCTGGCTAAGTTCCTCTGGAAACCCAATTGACGGCCATCCGGTCTGACTGCAGCACGCTTTGCACCCCAAAACACATAGGAGTGGCCGATAATCCACACCAAATATTCTCCGTCTGAAAAACATAAAATACAAAAAAACTAAATACAATGCAACCCAACTCACCCAGACCCACCAAGACAAAACATAAGACTGACCACAACCATCACATGTACGGGGGAACAACAAACAAAACATATCAAAGGAGATGCGAATGAACATATAAATTAATAAATTAAAACGCCTTGATTCCCAACGACCAATCCGTTGTAATATCTGGTCGTCCAACCCCCACCTGGCCGATTCCGTGGCAGCCCCAATGCGAAATGAATGGGAAGCATAAGCCCCCGAATCCACACCAGCAGCCCGCAAGCATTTTCTAAAAACTGAAATAAACTGGAAACGGGACAATGCTGAACCATCCGCGTGCGTCAACAAAGGTCCCGGTCCCGTAACCCGGACTCCTAACCAAGCGGCCACCGTAGCGACCGGGCAGGCTGGAGAATTAGGAACTCTGCTGAGCATCACCGTATGTATAAAAAAGAAGAAGTATCTCCAAAGAGGGAGACAAAAAAGTGGGGCTTATTGAACAAGAGTATCAATTGCAGAAAGAGTCACATGACCATGTATCTTAAATTATCTGTTTAAATTTATTGAAAAATATATTCTAACAATTGCCGTATACCCAATTAAATATTTAGACAATAATACCAATGGAAAAAACACAATCCATACTACATATAAAAGTCACCGTGCTGGCAAAGATTTTCCAGAACAGATGGCTGAGGACAACGGGGGGACAAAACGACATGTAACAAAACAATACAAAAAGCACCGTACGGATGCCAGAGGAACATTCATGGGTAGCCTTCCATAAGCTGAAATCAGCGTTTTTACTCGCATATACAATGCATACAAGGGAAAATAGTTCCACTAATAATATGGCGGGCTGTCACGAATGCCCCCTGGGGGCTCGAGCCTATTGTGGGGGAAAGGTTAAGGAGAGGAGGGAAAGGGGAAGCATCACTGTACAGGTTTGCTATTCTGTTTACTTTTCCTCAATATAGCACAATGATATGCGTTTTCATGAAGAGCAAATTATAAGTCAGTGATTGCTAACCAGATGAAACTCCTGTAGGCTGATATGGCTAGTTGCCGCTGTTCAAATAAATAGTTGTATTTAGATTGGAATACCAGCTGGAATGTCAAAAAGGCAAAGAAATCCCCATACAGTTTTCAACAGAGTTCCACTCAGTTTGAAGTATCGGTTTATCAAACACGCTAAGTATTGCAGAAATTGTATTTGGGCACTTCCACCATACTTTACCCGTCCTGTAAGGATAGATGGTCGTTCGTCCCGAGTTGCGAGCAGCCTGCAAGGCTTGTTCAATGTCCGTGTGCGGCGTGTCAGACCGCCGCGTTGTAGACGGCGTTATGCCGTATCAATATGTTTTTTCTCTCGGGGTACTGCTCGTCCACTCGTCTCGGGGTATTGCTGCGGGTGTGTTGGTGAGAGTTGCGTATCTCCGTGCCCAGTACTCTATGTCCGTGTGGAAGTTGCGTGCTTGATGTAGATAACAAGAGTGTTTTCTCCTCTCTTCTTTCAAAAGTTTGCCGGCTCGGGCACTCACATGGGGGATTGCGTCATGTCCTCAGAGCATGGCGTCCGTACCTGTGATGACGTCGACGCGTTTCACAACGGGGGCAGTGTGTGTAGCTTCTTCTGGACGTAGAGATGACGTAGAGGGGACTCCTTCTTATAGATGTCCTATCCCCTCCCTCGTCAGTCATTTGCTTAGCAAAGATTCTGATTTAGAAGGTAAAGCCCTATGTCGCTCATGTAATCTTATCCTTACATACTTAATTGATGTTAGATGAGTAATCATTGGCCGTGGAGCCGTATCGTGTCCATGTTTTTTCGGACGCATATACATTTTCCTGCTTGTCACTGACATTTACTTGTAGCGACTGGTCAGGTAGGTGACTCACTTTAGCAGAGTGAGCTTACTTCTCACAGGCTACATAGTGGTTAGCTTAATAAGTAGTGCCGTTGCTATGCCCGTTGGGCAATGAACTGGAATTTGTTGAGAGCCATATAACACCATTTTCCCAAAGGGGGTCAGTAGTTGCCTGCTTAGTCATCACCTAGAGCATATTAGTAAAGGGATTCTGGTAGGGAAGAAAACACTGTGGGGAGGTTCCACATCTAGACAACACAACATACAGGTACCTTGATAGGTATTATGGGTTTTATTTGGGAAGAGAAAGAGGGGGGAGGTTCTCTGGTAAAAGAGCCCGGATTGAAGGGGAGGACTCAGGGAGTGGGGTTGGGTCAATCCATATTGCCCTTTTTGGGGACTCTGAGCTCTAAGGATCAATTTTCTTTTCTTATCTGATTTTGTGGCAACGAAGAGCTATGGTCCTAGGCCTTTTGTATTTTCTGTATTTAAAATGGTCTCTTGTGCCTTTGTGTTGGAGGAGGGGGTTGCTTTCGGGAGAGGGTTGTGGAAATTGAACGAGGAGGAGGAGGGGGTTGCTTTCGGGAGAGGGTTGTGGAAATTGGACGAGGAGGACGAGGAGGACGACGAGGACGACGAGGACGAGGAGGAGGATTGCAAAAATTAAAATAATGTGCTCTCCCGATGTAAAGTAGATGGTGCAGACCTGCTGTGTATGGCTGAATACAGAAACCAGGGTGTGGTGGAAATTGTGTTCAAGGACTATTTCAAGTACCACTCTTTTAAAGGAGATTGGGAAAGAAAAGGTGAACCTTTAATGCAGAATTATGACTTCGAATTCTTGCATAGAAGTCCCTGGCAAATGGTAACAGTCATGATGTACAATCCATACGTGACAACAAAGTGAAGTGACTGAATTTTTGAAGTTGGAGTGTGTATTGACAATACTGTTGGAGTTTGGTCTGGTAAGAGACTATATAGGGTACGTTTCTATCCAAATGAGTTTACCAAGGATCGTATTGAACACATTCCACAGACCTTTCAAATTGTAAGAAATAGAGGAGACTTCTTAAAATACTCTGGGATTCCAGCTGGAAGTGTGGAACTATGGGGCACACAACAAAGGATTGTGAACTTCTGATAAGATGTGGGAAGTGTGGAGTCCCAAAAATGTGTACCCATTGTAAAAGTCAAGGTCATCTGTACGAGGCGTGCCCAACAATGACCAAGACATTTTCTGAAATGGTGGCTGGCCAAAAAAAAATAATAAAAAAAAAAAAAAGGTACAGAGGAATCTCCCAGAAGATGAGGATATGTTGGGACAAGTAGTCAAGATTGAGAAGGAGAGAAAGGAAAAAGGGGAAGGAAGCCCCTAGAGAAGAAGATTGTAGAAGTGGAGGTGGAAGTTGAGATGCCAATGGATGCTAGTTCTGATGTACCACAAAGTAGTGGTGTTAAGAGTGGAAGTCCAGATGTGGTGCCAGAAACAAGTGGAAGGTGGAGTTAGGACAGACCATATTGGCCCCATAAAGAATGAGGAAGGACATCTGGTTACAGAGGATGGGGAGATGGCGAAGGTATTACATTTATTCTTCTCCTCAGTCTTCACGAGGGAATCAAGGGGCTTCAGTAACCAAATCTGCAGTGTTTATCCTCATGACATATCACAGGAAGCACCTCCATGGTTAACAGAGGACAGAATTAAAATTAGACTTGGGAAACTTAACATTAATAAAATCACCGGGACCAGATGACTTG
Source organism: Lithobates sylvaticus (assembly GCA_028564925.1). Taxonomy (NCBI): domain Eukaryota; kingdom Metazoa; phylum Chordata; class Amphibia; order Anura; family Ranidae; genus Lithobates; species Lithobates sylvaticus. The sequence continues at coordinate 507,509,334 of CM053028.1, read as the reverse complement.
CACCCGAGGGTACTTGGGGAACTCAGTCAAGTAATTGCCAGACCATTGTTTTTAATTTCTACTGACTGGAACGGTACCAGCTGATTGGAGAAAAGCCAATGTAGCACCAATATTTAAAAAAGGGCCCAAAATATATCCCTGGGAATTACAGACCAGTGAGCCTAACATCAATAGTATGTAAACTCTTGGAGGGGGATGATAAGGGACTATATACAAGATTTTAGTAATGAGAACAGTATCATTAATCTGCATGGATTCATTTAGAATCGTTCTTGCCAAACCAATCTATTAACCTTCTATGAGGAGGCGAGTTGCCATCTAGATAAAGTAAGGCCTGTATATGTGGTGTATCTGGATTTTGCAAAAGCATTTGACACACTTCCCCATAAACGTTTACTGTACAAAATAAGGTCTGTTGGCATGGACCATAGGTGAGTACATGGATTGAAAACTGGCTACAAGGGCGAGTTCAGAGTGTGGTGATAAATGGGGAGTACTCGGAATGGTCAGGGCTGGGTAGTGGGGTTCCCCAGGGTTTTGTGCTGGGACCAATCCTGTTTAATTTGTTCATAAATGACCTAGGAGGATGGGGTAAACAGTTCAATCTCTGTATTTGCGGATGATACTAAGCAAGGCAATAACTTCTCTGCAAGATGTGGAAACCTTGCAAAAAGATCTTAATGGGGTGGGAAACTACATGGAAAAGGAGGTTTAATGTAGAAAAATGTAAAATAATGCATTTGGGTGGCAAAAATATGAATGCAATCTATACACTGGGGGGAGAACCTCTGGGGGAATCTAGGATGGAAAAGGACCTGGGGGGTCCTAGTAGATGCTTAGCAATGGCATGCAATGCCAAGCTGCTGCTAACAAAGCAAACAAAACATTGGCATTCATTAAAAAGGGGATTAATTCCACAAATAAAATTATAATTCTCCTGCTCTACAAGACTCTGGTCCGGCCACACCTAGAGTATGCTGTCCAGTTCTGGGCACCAGTCCTCAAAAAAGATGTACTGAAAATGGAGCGAGTACAAAGAAGGGCAACAAAGCTAATAAAAGGGTCTGGATATTAGTTATGAGGAAAGGTTGCGAGCACTGAACCTATTCTCTCTGGAGAATAGACGCTTGAGAGGGGATATGATTTCAATATACAAATACCATACTGGTGATCCCACAATATGGATAAAACGTTTTCGTGGAAGGGAGTTTAACAAGACTCGTGGCCACTCATTAAGATTGGAGGAAAAGAGGTTTAACCTTAAACTATGTAGAGGGTTCTTTACTGTAAGAGCGGCAAGGATGTGGAATTCCCTTCCACAGGCGGTGGTCTCAGCAGGGGGCATCGATAGTTTCAAGAAACTATTAGATAAGCAACTGAACGACCGCAACATACAGGGATACACAATGTAATACTGACATATAATCACACACATTAGGTTGGACTTGGACTTTTTTCGACCTCACCTTCTATGCAACACCAAAATTTAACACACCTGCTCCCCATTCACACCTGAGATCTTGTAACCCTAACGAGTCACATGACACCGGGGAGGGAAAATGGCTAATTGGGCTCAATTTGGACATTTTCACTTAGGGGTGTACTCACTTTTGTTGCCAGCGGTTTAGACATTAATGGCTGTGTCTCGAGTTATTTTGAGGGGACAGCAAATTTACACTGTTATACAGGCTGTACGCTCACTACTTTACATTGTAGCAAAGTGTAATTTCTTCAATGTCACATGAAAAGATATAATAAAATATTTACAAAAACGTGAGGGGTGCACTCACTTTTGTGAGATACTGTAACAACAACACCACAGATGGCTCTTGTGGGTATTGGGTTGGAGGACTGTCCCTCTTTGATGCACTCTATTCACCCATGTCCTCATAGCAGCAATATTATCTATCACTCCTAAACATAGGTGTGCGCAACCTATCGCATTAGGGTGTGCACCCCAAAGCTTATATATATTTTCAGTGGACAAGTCAGTAGGGCGGAGGACAGTTTCAGCAGAGAAGAGATTTTTTTTTCTTGTTAGTGGGAATGCTGCATCAGTCCCACTATTGTTATTCGTTATTTATTTTTAATTTTATTATTATTCCGTACGTTATTTGGCTAGGTGTAACTTCTGCATACTTTCAGCTATTAAAACCATTCAACTTTTAAAATGTTCAGCTCTTTCAGCTAATGATGGGACTTCAACTTTTTTTTCTACTATTTATACTTATATAAATATTAAGCTTTTCAACACTTTTTTTAACATTGAAGTGAACAAGAGCATGTTTCAAATCCTTAAAATCTTCTTCCGCTCCCAAAGGTTTCAGCTCCTTCATACTTTCACCTACAGAAGCCAAACTTTAAAATGTTCACAAAAAAATTCAGCTATCTGGCTATATCTTTTCAGTTTGATATCCTTTACAGTTTTTGTGAAAAAGCTGTTTAAGTTTAGTGATCATTTCAGGAAATGTTATCGATTAAACAGAGTGTGTATTGGGCTGCTTAGAGTGGATGATGTCATAGCTAGAGCCTTACAAAAATTATCTTAGTTCCTTCTCTAAAAAATTGCTCACGCCCACAAGATCTACATCAAAATGTAGGTATTTTTGTCTAGTTTCAGTTTTGTGATACGCCTTTTACTTTTGGCTGGTTGAGCTTCCAAATGACAAGAGTTCTACACTTTCTTCCATTGACTGTCCTGTATAAAATTCTTCACATTTCCCAGTGAAACGCACAGCCAACTTATTTTTTAAATTGCTGACATGCCCACATTTTTAAGTTTTTATAAACATAAATTTTATACCGAGACGTTCACAAAGGCCGTGTGTCTCTAACAGTGAATTTGCTGTTTCCATAGCATGTACTGTTATGGATTTATTAAGGCTTGTTTGAAGGGTTCTCTCACACTGTCTCTTACTCATTAGGTGTGGGGATTAATGATCAAAAAGCTTTTCAAAAAACCTTTAAAATATTCCACATCTTTCATATATTAGTGGTGTTAAACTTTAATGAAATGCATGTTTATTTTAAAACCAGTCCTACTTTTCCAACTATTCTCACTTCAACTTTTTCTGACGGATTTAAGCTATTCATCCAGTTAGCTTTAGCAATTCAGCATTCCCACTTATTTTCTCCAGGAAATGCATTTTCTAGTTACAATTTTTTTTTTTATATTTTTTTTTTGGAGCCCCATTGGGGGACTTTGGTGATTATCAGGGGTCTAAAGAGACCCCTGATGTCTCACTTTTAAAACATGGACTAAAGACAGATTCTCCAGTCCCGTTCTTGTCAGACAGGCAGCAGGCGGAATCTGCAAAGTACGGGGTGATTAGGGTGTACAGACGCCTACCCACTGCTTATTAAATCGCTACCAAGCTATCTATATGCCTTGCTTCCCTCATAGCACTTATGTCGCTCGCTACTCACTAAATGTTATTTGTGCTGTTTCACTGACATGTTGCTACAACAGATCAGTGACTTCTCTTTGTGCTTGATATTTGGATAATTGTGTGTTTTACCTTGATGTACAGCTTTTTACTGTTTGTACTTCTGAAAATTCTCCAATAAAAATTTGAATTAAAAAAGTATTATCACTTTGGCAATTATATATTTTAGAGTAAACATAGAAAGAAAAATAAGACAGCGCTACTCTCTAGATAGATCCCTAGCAATTATAGGCTGCTGCTCAAGGTGAGATACACACACTGGAAATCATTATTGTACAAAAAAGCAGCGCCAAATGAACATTACAAACTAACGTCCCTATCCAGCTAAATCAAATTGTATATATACACACGATAAATTTGAATTATGAACCCAAATATGACACAGGATCATAAACCAAGCAATTCTGGTATAATAATTCAAATGATAGCTCAATTATAAACCAGACTAAGTTAAAAAGTCCTCTGGCAGTAGATGGAAAAGGATGATACTGCGCCCATCCAGACGTGTTGCAAAGTAGTACACCTCAGTGACTTGTATACACAGTTAGTGTGCAGTGCCCGACACCCTAAATCCTTATGTGCTTACCAGAGGGTAAAGCATGTATAGCTTTTTGATGAACCAATCAGCAAGCTGGTGTGGGTGTCCCTGGTCTCTCTCTCCCGATCCACAGCCTCCACCAGCTAGGGTTAAGGGATGTCACACTTCCATCTCAGAGTAAAAAGGACTTCAATGGGGACCAATCTGCAAGCTAGTGTAGGTGTCCCCAGCTACTTCCTCTCCCGATGCACAGCCTCCACCAATTGAGGCAAGGGGGTATTTATACCTCCGTATGCTCATTAGGATCACTGCACACACTGTCCTCTCCACTTTTCTCGTACTGCCCTACTCTGCCATATTTTAGAGTAATACTAACTTTTACCCTGGAGAAATTGTGCATAAGACATTGCCTGGGCTATTATGGAAGGCTGGAGTCTTTATCGACTGGAGTAGTGCCAAGGCCTCATTTAAATACATAAAAACACTGAAACATTCATTTGTCATAAGAGTTCAATAAATATTGGGGTTGCTATTACTACCACTCTGAAAATGCTGGTTGACTGGCTGTCTGTGTTTTAATAATACTTTTTAGGTCACGTACCTACAACATACATAAAGGGAAATGTATCAGAGTTCCTCATCTTAAGGCCTAGTTCACACCTATCCTTTTTATAGTGCGTTTTCAGTTTTGAATTAAAACACTACAGTCCCTTTTAACATGGTTTCCTAATGGGACATGTTCACATCTGTGCATTTTATGGAGAGGGCCAGCAACTTTTTTTGTGATTCCATGGACTTCAATGGATCAAAAATGTGCATTGAAAAATGCAAAATGTACCTGGAACATGCAACCTGCATATGTGTGATCTAGGCCTTATAGTTGTCCCCAGATCAGTGACTCAAAACATGAAAGCCAAAAGCATCAGGCTGGAAACCTAGCATTCTCAAAAGAGACATCAGCAATGGTGACCTATAGGGATGGGCCCGGTGCTCGATTCGAACCCACGTTCAAATCGAGCACCGGGCGTTCGCTCGCTCGGCGAGCCCAGAACTATTTGGGCCGTTCGCATCACATTCGTGTGATGCGAGCGGCACCACAATGCATTGCGGCCGGCGCAGTGCATTGCTGGCTGATGATTGGCCAAGCATGCACTGTGACCCCCCGCATGCTTGGCCAATCACAGCGCCAGAAACTCTGAGAGCAATAATTGGCTACAGGCAGGACGCCTGTAGCCAATTAAAGCTCAGGGGCTTTAGTACACGCCCCACCATTTAAAAGGCCGCCACGCCGTCGGCCCCGGTCACATGAGTTCCGGCTTTAGGAGAGATCAGTCTGCCGATTCTGTCTTTGCTTGATTGCTACTGAAAGATATGCTCTTCTTTGCTAAACCATTGGCTATTTCTTTGCTAAACCATTGCTACCTAAGTCATTGATCGTTCATTGCTGCTGATTGCACAGTTAGTGTGTTATTAGCTGCTGCTGGGGATTAGTCTGGTGCGTGCTTACTGTTAGTACAGTATTGCAGTAGTACCAACCGCAGTGCTGTTAGCAAAGCATTGCACCCCAACAGCACCCATAGGACTTCTAGTGTGTTAGTGGCATCACAGAGCTCCTATATTTTCTTCCCAGAAGCAGCCATAGGACTTCTAGTGTGTTAGTGGCATCACACAGAGCTCCTATATTTTCTTCCCAGAAGCAGCCATAGGACTTCTAGTGTGTTAGTGGCATCACACAGAGCTCCTATATTTTCTTCCCAGAAGCAGCCATAGGACTTCTAGTGTGTTAGTGGCATCACACAGAGCTCCTATATTTTCTTCCCAGAAGCAGCCATAGGACTTCTAGTGTGTTAGTGGCATCACACAGAGCTCCTATATTTTCTTCCCAGAAGCAGCCATAGGACTTCTAGTGTGTTAGTGGCATCACACAGAGCTCCTATATTTTCTTCCCAGAAGCAGCCATAGGACTTCTAGTGTGTTAGTGGCATCACACAGAGCTCCTATATTTTCTTCCCAGAAGCAGCCATAGGACTTCTAGTGTGTTAGTGGCATCACGCAGAGCTCCTATATTTTCTTCTCAGCAGCACCCATTTTTTATACTATATACACTACCAACTACAATGGCTGGAAGACCGCCAAGGAGAAGCAGAGCATGCCGAGGCAAGAACACAGGGCAGGCAGGCTCTGTTTCTAGAGACAACAGTGCTGGCCGTGGACGTGCTCGTGCATCGTCATCAGCACGTGGCCATGGGACACGCTTGTCTTTGTTTTCAGCAGCTGGACATGTGGAGCCGCATCATGCCGAAGGCTTGGTAGAATGGATGACCAAGCCCTCCTCATCCTCTCTCACCCAGGCTCAGGGTACTGGCAGAGCAGCAGCCAACGTGTACTCAATGGCATCATCAGCCACCCCTTCCCTAGACCCATGTCCTCCTGAGGAGTCCCCCTAACTCTTTGAGCACAGTGTTGGGTACATGCTCCAGGAGGATGCCCAACGATTCGGAGGCTCGGATGATGATACCCAGCTGGAGGAAGGCAGAAGTGTGCGCGCAGAGAGAGGGGATGCTGAAGGACAGCAATCTGGCAGTACTGTTCCACCAGCTGCAGCTTACTGCCAGGTTTGCTCTAGTGGTGAAGAGGGAGGGGATGATGAGGTCACTGACTCCACGTGGGTGCCTGAAGGGAGAGAGGAGGAGGATGCGGCGTCACATGTCCAACGAGGCAGGATGCCCCCTGGAGGCCAGCTACAGGCCAGCACAGCAACTGTACCACACCACAGAGCTCCGCCTGTGCAGGGCGCTGCCTCTGCACGTTATCACAAAAGTTCTTTGGTGTGGGCCTTTTTTGAGACGAGTGCATCAGATCGCACCACTGCTATTTGCAATATTTGTCTCAAGCGTATCTCGCGTGGCCAAAACATCAGCCGCTTGGGCACCACAAGCATGAGCAGACATATGTCGACCTGCCATGCAGCTCGTTGGCAAGCACACATAAAAGACCCACACCAAATTACAAAGCGGACCTCTCCTTGCTCCTCATCAGCTGGGATCTCCATCCCCACTATATCTTCAGTCCTCTCTGAAAGCTGCTCTGAGAGGACTGAAGGTGTAGAATTAGGTGTGTCACAACCAAGTACTTGCAGTACACCGATGTCCGATTGTAGCAGGCAAAATTTCCCTGCCCCGGCTGCTGGACTGTCGAAAGAAGTATACTCCCAGCCATCCACATGCCCAGCGGTTGAATGCTAGCTTGGCTAAATTGCTAGCACTTCAACTGCTGCCTTTTCAGTTGGTAGACTCGGCCCCTCAGTGGCAGGTTCCCAAACGCCACTTTTTCTCACGGAAGGCGATTCCGTCTCTCTACCGGCATGTGGAAGGCAATGTCCATGCCTCGCTGGACAGGGCGGTCAGCGGTAAGGTGCATATTACCGCTGACTCATGGTCCAGCAGGCATGGACAGGGACGTTATCTTTCTTTCACGGCCCATTGGGTCACTATTGGCAGCTGGGAGGGATGCAGGACAAGGTGCAGTAGTGTTGGAGGTTGTTCCGCCACCACGCCTCCAAAATGCTACTACTGGTTGTGACACACCTCTCTCCTCCACCCCCTCCTCTTCTTCCTCCAGTGCTCTGTCCTCGGAACCAGCGGTGCTCCGTAGGCGTACAAGGGGCTACGCGAGTACGCAGGCAAAAAGATGCCATGTTGTGCTTGCGCTGGTGTGTTTGGGGGACAGGAGCCACACTGGGCCAGAGGTTCTGGCAGCTCTGCAGGGGCAGGCCGAGAGGTGGTTGACGCCACGCCAGCTTAAGCCAGGAATGGTAGTTTGACAATGGCACCAACCTCCTCTCCGCCCTGCGACAGGGGCAGCTGACCCATGTGCCCTGTATGGCTCACGTCCTCAACCTGGTGGTGCAGCGGTTCTTGGGCAGGTTCCCAGGCTTACAGGATGTCCTGAGGCAGGCCAGGAAAGTCTGTGTGCATTTCCGCCGATCTTATAATGCCAGTGCTCGGCTGACTGAGCTGCAAAAGGAGCTGAACCTGCCCAAGAACCGCCTAATATGTGACATGCCCACCAGGTGGAACTCAACGTTGGCCATGCTGCAGCGACTGCACACGCAGCAGAGGGCCATCAATGAGTACCTTTGCGACTACGGCACCAGGACAGGGTCAGGGGAGCTCGGCTTTTTTCCCCCACGCCAGTGGAGCATGATCAGGGATGCATGCACTGTCCTCTCACCATTTGAGGAGGCCACGAGGATGGTGAGCAGTGACAGTGCATGCATCAGTGACACTGTACCTCTTGTCCACCTGTTGGAGCATACGCTGCGTGGGATAATGGACAGGGCACTTGAGGCAGAACAGAGGCAGGAAGAGGAGGACTTCCTTGCCTCTCAAGGCCCCCTTTATCCAGACAGTGTTCCTTCTGTCCCACCCATCACACAGGAAGAGGATGAGGATGAGGATGAGGAGGAGGAGGAGGGAGGAGGAGGATTGTGTGAGCATGGAGGTGGAGCCTGGCACTCAGCATCAGCAGTCTTTTAGGGATGATGTACAGTCCCAACAAACCAGTGGACTTGTACGTGGCTGGGAGGAGGTGGCTGGCGATCATGTCATCCTCAGTGACCCAGAAGACTCCGGACCGAATGCCTCAGCTAACCTACGCTGCATGGCCTCCCTGATCCTGCAAAGCCTGCGGAAGGATCCTCGTGTTCTTCGATCAAGGAGAGGGACCATTACTGGCTGGCCACTCTCCTTGATCCACGGTACAAGGGTAAGGTTGCGGACCTTATCTTGCCGTCGCAGAGGGAGCAGAGGATGAGACATCTCAGGGAGGCTTTGCAGAAAGGTCTGTGCAACGCGTTCCCAGAAACTGGGAGGTTACAAACTCCTGGTCCTGGTCGACGAGTTGCTGAGGCTTCGGTCAGTAGCAGAAGGAGCGGTGGGGAAGGTGGACGTCTGACCGATGCGTTCAGACAATTTTTTAGTCCGCAGCCCCAAGGTATGATCGGTTCCAGCAACCAATCGCCAGCGTCTGATATACATGGTGCAGGAATACCTAGGGGCAAGGTCAGACTTGGACACCTTTCCCACCGAAAATCCTCTGGCTTACTGGGTCCTGAGGATGGATCACTGGCCAGAGCTTGCACAGTATGCAATTGAGCTACTGGCCTGTCCTGCATCCAGCGTTCTTTCCGAACGCACATTCAGTGCTGCTGGAGGATTTGTCACAGATCATAGGGTGCGCCTGTCCACCGACTCGGTTGATCGACTGACCTTCATAAAAATGAATCAGTCTTGGATCACCACCAGCTACCAGGCCCCTTAAGCGGATACAACGGAATAATTTATAATGTCACATCCCTTCAAGACTGCCTATGCTGATGCTGAGTGACTGTCCTGTTATGTTCACTGACTATCATCTTCCTCCTCCTCAATGATCCATGCCACCACACCAGTGCCTAAGGCACAATTTTTCAGCCCCTGTATAACGGGCGTGTAATTACAATTTTTTTAAAAGATGCTTTGCAACAGGTGTGACTGCTGTGCTCCAAGTACAGTATCTGTGAGGGGTTGCAGTGTTGTGGCACCAGTGCCTAAGGCACAATTTTTCAGCCCCTGTTGGGGCGTGTAATTACAATTTTTTTAGGCAATGCTTTGCAACAGGTCTCATTGCTGTGCTAAGAGTACAGTATCTGTGAGGGGTTGCAGTGTTGTGGCACCAGCACCAATGCCTAAGGCACAATTTTTCAGCCCCTGTTGAACAGGGGCGTGTAATTACAAATCTTGATCTAATAGTTCACAGCAGGGCCCATTCCTGCACCCACCAAGAGTAACTGTGAGGGCTTACAGTCTTGTGGCAACACCGTCCACCACCACCACCACCACCACCACCACCACCACAGGCCCAATTTTTCTGCCCAGTTCAACAGGTGCATGCAAGTACAAATCTTGATCTATTAACTCACAGCAGGGCCCATTCCTGTGCCCACCAGTCTTGTGGCTACACCAACATCTAATAGGGCAAATTTCTGCAGAGTATATACGGCAGGCCCCTACTTTCAAACATCCAACTTACAAACGACTCCTACTTGCAAACGGAAAGAGAAAACAGGAAGTGAGAGGAAATCTACCCCTAGGAAGGGAAATTCTATCGTGTTAGATTTAATTTGGGAAAAAGGTAACTCCTCTCTACTGAAGCTTTATCACCAATCCTTGTTTCAATTAAAACCCCACTTTTCCAAAAACATTTGTCATTGGGACGGAAAGTGAGGTGACATGTTCTGAACAGATGTGCAAAGACAGCAAATGTTACAGGGGTGATAACCCCTCCCTATGTTCTCCAAAAAGCTTAAAAATAGATTTTTTTGGGATGGAGCTACACTTCATAATGTACCTGTTCAGATTCTACTTAAGAACAAACCTACAGTCCGTGTCTTGTTTGCACCACCTATATACTGCTGTTCAGAGTATATAGGGTTGTAGGTATAGGGTTTTATTTTGGGTGCGGGGTCCCCCTTAATATCCATACAAGACCCAAAGGGGCTGGGGTGGGGGGGGGGGGGGTGATGGGGTAGCCATGCCATTTTTCTCAAGGATTTTAAGCCATATGGCGGCCAGGACAAGACATGACATTAAAGCCGCAAGTGGTTTTAAATGGCTTCTTTTTTTCCTTTACAAATGTCATTTTGTGCAAGGACAGTTCTAAAACACGGGAAACACATGCCACTTCCCAGGCATACTTTAGACACCCCCCAGGTACCATATTTAAAAGGAAAATTTCACTTTTTTTTTTTCACTTTATGCATCATTAAAATGACTGCTCCCGAAAAAAACGTTAGTTTTTAAAAGTTCTTTTTGCATTGATATATGTCCCCTGGGGCAGGATCCGGGTCCCCAAACCTGTTTTATGACATTAACATGCATATTGGCCGTTGTAATTAGCAATTTTGATTTTGAACGTTCGCGTCCATTATAACGAATAGGGTTCGAAAATTCGCGCTAACTTTCGGTCCGTTCGAAGGTTCTGGTGCAAACCGAACCCGGGGGTGTTCGGCTCATCCCTAGTGACCTACATCATAACCTCCCAGACCCCACAGTAAAAGTAAAAAAACACAGTTTTATATGCCTACACTAGAGTATCACTGTGATTGTATAATTTAACATTTGCTGCTATTCCATTCATTTCAGCTCATCGAAGCTGGCCCCCCTACAATCAGCACAAATAAAAACTTAAGTGTTTTTCTTTAGTGCTACGTTTGTGCTGTTTTGTGCCGTAAAAATTTACATTTGTGCTGCTTTTATTTTTAAGATATTAGCAATTGTTTTTTTCCCAGACTATGACATCATCTAGCCTTCCTACAACCCAAATTACACAAAAAAATGGTCTTGATGGTTAGTGCTACATTTGTGCTGTTTTGTGCTGCTAAAATTTCTGTTCTATCTTTTATCGTTTTTGCGTTATAAATGATTTATTTAAGCTTGTACGGACTCCTGCCCCCCTGTCCCTGACCCAAGGGCTCGATCTCGCAGGACAAATGAGAGCTGCTCCTGCAGCCACTCCGCTCCTCTGGACACCACCCCCGCCCTGAGCTGGGAAAGCAGCCTGTCCACGTCTGCCATCTCGTCCAGCAACCGCAGGGGATCCAAGTTGCTACACGCAATGTGAGATCCTCTGGACGCTGGGTTTCAGCAACTATAAAAACGCACAATATCTTCGAAACCAAAGTGGCAAAACATTTATTTTTTTGCAGCACAAACAAATGGCACATTTGTTTTTAAAATTCAGCAACATGGGGTGCAAAGTGGGCGGGGCTTACATTACAATTAATGTTTAATATCTCAGAAACTGAAAGCTAATTTTTGCTGCACAAACGAATGGTAAGTTTTTGTAGTGCTGACATCCTTGCTTATTAATGTGTGTTTGCATACTATAATCAAAAATCTATGGACATTTTTTATGCCTTGGTATTTGGCGCCATCTAGCGGGCAAATACTGATAATGAACTCAAATGGTTATTGCTCTTAACACACAAGACTTGTGACACACAACACAACACTTAAGACAAGATACAGGAAGTGACTGTTTACATTAGAAGATTGACCTTTTTACCCAGGATGCTCGGTGACCTACCCAGAGATACCCCTCTGGCAGTGCATGCTGGGTAGGAGATAAAAGGAACCCGAGCGGCCATTTTAGGTCTCTTGGGATCGCCGGGCTTTCCTGTGAGGACCTGTGAGCAAGCCTCCCGGAGAAAGTGGCCTACAGCCATTGTGTAGCACAACCCTGCTTGGGTGTACGAGTGACCCGACGGTGCCAGAGAGACAGGGACCGGATTGGAGAGATCCAGACACACTCCAGTTGATGGAGAAGCAAGCTGCAGTCACCGGACCAAAGCTACTATACGAAGCTCCGATCCAGTTGGTGAGGTACACTCAGTCAGACTCGCATACAGGCCTTGCTGGGATTCATAGTTCCACGGAGGAGGCGCATAGTCACTGACACTGAGCAGGCTTGAGGCCTATCTACTTTGGCATCTCAAACCTTGTAATATAGTTACGGAAGTTACATCAGGAGCATCTCTACCTCAACTTAACTTACTTTAACCCCCTGGATTACAAATTAATGGGATTCATTTAGCTAGCGAAGAAAAGTAGATCAAAGACCAAGTACTCTAAGTGAGATCTCATGCATAGCTATACAAGTAGTGGGAGATCCTATGTACCTATATTGTTTGAAATTGTTATATTGAAATCCATTGTGCTGTCGTCCTATGTTGGGATGACAGTACAATTACTGTAATCACCTTTTTAAAATATTTTCTCAGTAAAATATATTTTTGGTTAAGCATCCAGTTGTGTGGAGTACTGTTTTCTCCCAGCAGGTGGAGCCAGTGGATACTGAGGGTATAGTACAGGTACATTGTATTGTATTATATTGCACTGCACCACAGCTGTGTCAAGGGGACTGAGCCAAGTTAGAATGCAGGCCCAAAATCAAACCAGCAGCTCCTTCGGGGGTTAGTGCTACATTTTTATTCAGGTTTTACAAACATGGGGTGCCAACTTCACACAGCTCAAACATAGCACTAAGCAACGAGACTAGTTTTGTGTCATTTCAGTGTTGTAGGGGGGCTGAGTAACCTTTGGTGACCTTTAAACGCAAAAAATGATAAAAGACAGAAAAGGAGATTTAAACACCACAAAACAGCACAAAACGTAGCACTAAAAAGCACACTTGAGTTTATATTTGTGCTGATTGTAAGGGGGGGGGGGGGGGAGTGAGTGGGGTTCTAAAAAAAAAAAATTTATAAAAAAAAAAAAAAAAAAACTGTTGTTGTAACTTAAAAACCATAACAGCACAAATAAAAATTTTAGCAGCACATACCAGTACAAACGTAGCACTAACCAACGAGACCAGTTTTGTGTCATTTAGTTGTTGTAGGGGGGCTGAGTGACTTCTGGTGACCTTTAATAAATCTTTAATAACGCAAAAATGATAAAAAGATAGAACGGAAATAAAATTTAAACAGCACAAACGTAGCACTAACCAACGAGACCAGTTTCTTGCCATTTGGCTGTTGTAGGGGGGCTAGGTGATGTCATAGTCTGGAAAAAACAATTGCTAATATCTTAAAAATAAAAGCAGCACAAATGTAAAAATTTTACGGCACAAAACAGCACAAACGTAGCACTAAAGAAACACACTTGAGTTTATTTGGGCTGATTGTAGGGGGGGCCAGCTTCGCTGAGCTAGTCATTTCTCATTTGTTCACTTATGATCAGATAGGAGTACTTTTTTCCCCTTTTCACTGTGCATGTTCTACTATTATTTGAGGATTTACATTGGGCAGCAACTTTATAAACCAGTGAATATGACATTCTGACATTCAAATCTTTAAAGCCAAGTCCATCTTTAGTGTGGATTATGTAATATGGTCACAGTTTGCAGCTCCTAATCCTCTTATTGAATCTATGGGGTTATTCTCTGCGCATGCTCCTGTAATTTCTTTGAGGCATGGCTCCATCTACACAGATGCATCATTCATAGCTCAGTGAATGAAGAACACTGCAAGTCCCATCTTCCATCAAAGCAGAGGGACTCTTAATGAAGCACAGGTATGGTGTCATCTTAGCACTTGTAGTCCACGGATACTTCCACCAGCCCTGTAAATAAAAAGGTCTGTACCTTGGTATGGGCTAAAGACTAGAAGAATATAAATCCACCTGTGATGATCTGGGTGCAATGTTTTACAGGATTAAATACAAACAAAAAATTTACTTTAATAAATATGGGTGCAAGATTTTTTTAAAATATGGAATATGCCTTTAGAAAATCATTTGACAGCTGTTGGTTGTTCTCGCCCTCATTTTAAATAGTGTCAGTGGGAGGAGATTGTGGGGAATGGACTGGAATGAGCACAGGTGATTATGATCAGATCATGTCTATGAAACTGTCTCTGTACTGTCCAAAATTATTAACTTTCTACCTTTAGCCTGGGTTCACACACATTACATGCGACTCACACCGCATTGCTGTGCATTTTAAATTCAGCCAGGGCTTAAATCACAATGAATTTGCACAAAAAAAAGGAGCAGGAACCTTTTTTCCCCTCGGCACTGGAATCAGATATCATAGGTGTTCAAAACACATGCGATTTTTGTATTGACACCCGCAGCATTTTGCGAGACAAGTGTGAACTGCCTGCGAGGGGGTGGCGTTGGTTCCAGCATCACAATAGTCAATTTAATATTGATTGGACTCTGGGCAAAACTTTTCTTGGGGCCCCCTCCATGCAGTTTTGCTCTCCACCTGCTCTGAGACATACAATAAATTGCAGCTAGGCTCAAAATCAATTTACTGAATCGGATCAGGCAGCGATTGGTTGCCAGAGGTTACAGTGCATCATTACCGCTTTACTGACTGGTTGCTAGAGGTTACAGTGTATCATTACAGCTCACTGACTGGTTGCTAGAGGTCACAGCACACATTACGGCTCACTGATTAGTTGCTAGAAGTTACAGCACATGATTTCTGCTTGTTGATTAGTTGCTAGAGATTACTGTGGATATGACCTCAGAGGGTCATGATACACATATCAATGCCGCCGGCCACCGCTATTTACATATGAATGCCTGTAATGTACATGTAAACACAGGGTCTGCAGGTGAGAGTCATCTGTACACAATAGGGCAGAGCTGGGCAGCATTAGTAGCATCACTTCACACTGAGAAGTGTCGCTCCACAACGACAGGGCCCAGGGCAGCTGCCCCTTTTGCCCTGCCTTAAAAACGGCCCCGACAATAGTGTGAACCCAGGCTCAGTCCCAGTTCACATATATGCAATGCAATGCTGAAACCGGGGCAATTCCAGTGCGGGTTTCCGCTTCGCATGTCACCTGCCAGCGGTTCACACTGACATTTGCAAACCGCTGCGGGTGTCAATGCAAAGTTAATGACAACCCCAGATCGGTTCGCAGATGATAGTGCGAACTGTCAAATGGTGCAGGAATCGGATCGCATAGGTGTAATCCAATTCCAGTGCAGACCAAAAAAAAGGCTCCTAAGCCATTTTGATGTGAATCCAATGCGATTTCAGCCACACATTTTAAATGGCTGAATTTGCATCGCATGAGATCTGCACAGGAATGCGATGTGAATCACATATGATGATTGTCATTGCACAAGTGTGAACCCAGCCTTACTGCTGGTTCACAGCACATGCAGTCCAGTGCGTTTTTTTTCTGCAGACATGCATAGATAGTAGGTTATATAGTTTTCAATGGCATAGTTCCAGTGCGTTCCAGTTCCTGAAAGACTTAGTTAGACTTACCGGTGACGGTATTTCTAAGAGCCTTTCAGGACAACCCTGTAGAGAGCGCAGCTCCGCCCACTTTTCAGGAAACACATGCTTGACCTTTAAAACCCCTCCTCTAACACCATGGCTTCAGTTATTGGGGACCTCCGGCATACTGGAAAACAAAGCACAGAGAACCACACAAAAAACCATGACAGATACTTGTATCCTTTTTATGCATTCAGAAACACAAGGGAGGGAACTAGGGGTTGTCCTGAAAGGCTCTTAGAAATACCGTCACCGGTAAGTCTAACTAAGTCTTTCTCAAATCGCCTTTCAGGACAACCCTGGAGAGGATAACCGAGAAGCTTACCTAGGGTGGGACTACTGCCTGCAGTACCTTCCTGCCAAAGGCCTGATCTGCAGCTGACAGCAAGTCCAGTCTGTAGTGGCGAAGGAAGGTCGAGTAGCTTGACCACGTGGCCGCCTTACAGATCTGATCAGGCGTAGCACCGGCCCTTTCAGCCCAAGAAACTGCTGTTGTCCTTGTGGAGTGGGCAGCAATCCCCGCTGGGGGCACTTCCCCTTTGGCCTTGTAGGCCTCTGCAATAGCCCCCCTAAGCCACCTGCCCAAGGTGCTCTTCGAAGCTTTTTCCCCTTTGCGGGGTCCTGAGAAGATCACAAAGAGGGCATTAGACTTCCTGAACTCCCTAGTGACCACAAGGAACTGCAGAAGACATCTCCTTACATCTAGCGTGTGAAACGCCTCCTCACCTGCGTTGGCAGGAGCTGTAGAGAAGGTAGGCAAAACAATTTGCTGGGAGCGATGAAACTTCGAGGAGACCTTGGGCAGGAACGCTGGGTCTGTTTGAAGAACCACTCTGTCTGGGAAGATTCTAAGGAAAGGTTCCGTAACTGCTAGAGCTTGCAGCTCACTAATACGTCTTGCTGACGTAATAGCCACCAAAAAAATAGTTTTCAAGACTAAATCTTTTAAACAAGACCCCTGTAGGGGTTCAAAAGGTGCCTCCATAAAGCCCCTGAAGGACAATGGATAAATCCCAACTAGGAAAAAAGGTAGGAGCCACTGGCCTATTTTGAGCCAGAGCTCTAAAAAATCTGTTAATTAAAGTCTACCTGGACAGGGTTTTTTCAAAATAAACAGATAAAGCTGCTACCTGTGTTTTCAGGGTGCTAGCTGCTAATCCTTTTTCCATCCCCTCTTGGAGAAATTCCAGAACGGACACTACACTTTTGACCTGGAATCCCTTAGAGGTACAGTACGAATTAAATTTTTTCCAAACTTTAAAGTATATTGCCCTAGTCACCTCCTTTCTACTGGACAGGAGAGTCCTGACTACTCTATCGGACAGGCCTCTAGCTTTTAGGAGGTCTTTTTCAGAAGCCAGGCCGTTAGCTGAAGTCTGCCTACTTCTGGGTGAACCACCGTTCCCTGCAACAGCAGGTCCTCCCTGACTGGCAGCCTCCACGGAGGCTCCACTGCTAAGCCTAGGAGAGCCGAAAACCAGGGCCTTTTGGGCCAGTAGGGTGTGATCAGGATCATACCGATC
Source organism: Lithobates sylvaticus (assembly GCA_028564925.1). NCBI lineage: Eukaryota > Metazoa > Chordata > Amphibia > Anura > Ranidae > Lithobates > Lithobates sylvaticus. The sequence continues at coordinate 507,491,989 of CM053028.1, read as the reverse complement.
CCCTCTTCCCTGAACTTCCTCAGTACCAACGGAATTAAAGGGAAGGGGGGAAAGGCATAGCACAGGTGGTAGTGCCATGGGTGAGCCAGGGCATCCAGACCCACGGCTCCGTCCTCCCTGTGCAGGGAAAAGAACCTGCGGACCTTGCAGTTCTGCCGATTGGCAAAAAGGTCTATTTGAGGAGACCCCCACACTTTGGTGATCATAAGAAAGACGTCTTGATTCAGAGCCCATTCTGCCTCCAACAGCCTTTTCCTGCTGAGCATGTCCGCGAAAAGGTTTAAGGAACCCTTCAGGTGGACTGCCGAGAGGGAGGCTACCCATGGTTCCGCCCAACTGAAAAGTTGCTCGGCTAGGACCATAAGAGCACTGCTCCTGGTTCCTCCCTGTCGCTGTACATAAGCCACCGCGGTCGTATTGTCCGAGAGGATCTGGACATGATGACCCCTCACTTCCTCTCGAAAAACTCGAAGGGCTAAGAGAATGGCCCTGAGCTCCCGCCAGTTTGACGATCTTCGCGACTCTGTTTTGGTCCAGGTCCCTTGTGTCGTCAAACCGTCCAGATGAGCCCCCCCAACCCCAAGCACTCGCGTCTGTTGTGAGGCGCTTGTCCAACGGGAAGACCCACGGGAGACCTCTGGAAAGGTTGGTCGGACACCTCCACCACCATAGAGCCCTTTTTACTCTTACCGTGAGCCTGATTTGTTTCTCTAGAGAAACCTGATGCGACCAGGATTTCAGGATATTTGCCTGAAGAGGCCTGGCGTGAAACCGAGCCCAAGGTACTGCCGGTATTGCGGCTGTGAGAAGCCCCAGAACCTTCATGGCAGAACGAACTGAGATTGCACAGTTCGTTTGGACCTGCGGGAGAAAAACTCTCTGGAGGACTGAGTTGATTACATAACCCAGGAAAGTTATTTCCTGACTTGGTACCAGGCTCGACTTCTCTAAGTTGAGGAGCCAACCCAGGCTTCTGAGGTGGATTTGAGCAACCTGCAAATTCACAGCTACCTGCTCCTTGGAGTCTGCAAAAAATAGAAGGTCGTCTAGATAGGGTACTACGGGGATACCCTTCAGCCTCAGGGGCTCCAGAGCTTCCGCCAAAATCTTCGTGAAGATCCTGGGGGAGGATGAGAGTCCGAAGGGCAGAGCCCTGAATTGCAGGTGCCAAACGGACTCCCCCAGATTGACTGCCAGCCGCAGAAAATTGCTGGGAGGTCTGGGCAATTGGAATGTGTAGGTAAGCATCCCTTAGATCTAGGGATGCCAGGAAACAATTCGGCATTAACAATTTCGTTATCGAGTGGATGGTGTCCATACGAAAATGTTTGTACCGGATCGATCGGTTTAGGATCTTTAGATTCAAGATCAACCGAAATTTTCCTGAGGGTTTTCTGACTAGGAAAATGTGGGAGTAAAACCCCTGCCCTTGTTGATGTTTTGGGACCTCGACAACCACCTCTTGCTGTATCAGATCCTGCAGCAGGTTCGTCATGGCAGAGGCCTTGTCTTGATCCCTTGGGAGGGTCGTGACATAGAACCTGTTTGGAGGAGGTTCTAGAAACTCTAGGTTGTAGCCCTGGGCGACAATACTCCTTACGAATGGGCTCGGAGTCATCCTGTTCCATTGCGGAAGGAAAGCTGACAGCCTTCCTCCTACTGGAACCAGGCCGTCATTTGCTTTTGGGTGTATGGTCTGAGGGAGCTCTAAACAGGACTCCTCCCCTACCTCTACCCCTCTGGGGAGCCCAACGGCTTCTGTTATCTTCCCTACTTTTTTGGGGCTGCTGAACAGCATGAAAATTTTTCTTCGGTGCCTGTTTCTTCTTAGTAGGGAAGGCCTTCTTTTTATCAGCAGTTCTGTTCAAGATGGTTTCCAGATCTGGCCCAAAAAGTAGGTCCCCAGAAAAGGGAAGGCCACATAGCCTAATCTTTGAGGCCGTGTCACCCGACCATGTCTTTAGCCAGACAGCACGACGGGCTGAATTAACTAAAGCAGAAGACCTAGCTGCCAACTTGATAGACTCGGCAGAGGCGTCGGCCATGTATTTTACTGCCTTCAGGATCAAAGGGAAAGATTCCAAAAGGTCTTTCCGAGATGTCCCTGCCTCAATATGACTCTTAAGTTTCTCCACCCAGCATTCTAGGTTCCTCGCTACTACCGTGGAAGCCATGGCTGGTTTGAGGCTAGCTGCCGCAGAATCCCATGCCTTTTTAAGGAGGCCATCAGCCCTCTTATCCATCGTATCTTTGAGGACCCCCATGTCCTCAAATGCCAAATCAGTGCGGCGTGAGACCTGGGAGAAAGCGGCATCCACCCGCGGCTTTTTATTCCAAACCTCCGACTCTTTGTCGTCGAATGGGAAGCGCCGTTTGAGGGTTTTGGAGAGAAAAGGACCTCTCTTAGGGTCCTTCCACTCCCTTTTGACTGTGTCTGATAGTACCCGATGGACCGGAAAAACCCTGGTTTTGGTGTCATCCAGGCCCTGATACATTCTGTCATGGACTGACAGTTGGACCTTTTCTTCCTGAATGTCTAAGGTAGTATATATACCTTTAAGTAGGTCATCTACTTCTTCTAGGGAAAGTTTGTACCTAGACCTACGGTCCTCATCCTCCTCTTCCCCCTCATCCTCTGAATCCCTGAGGGAAGGAAGAGTGCTTGTCCCCTCGTCCTCGGAATCCAGGATCTCCAGCTGTCTGGAGGTGGATTGTCTAGGACTTAGTGGTGGCTGCTGGCTAGTGCTCTGACCTGTGGGTTCTGAGCCAACATGGTTTTTACAGAACTTAGGGAACTAGCAATCTCCTTAACAGAGGAGAAGAGGTCCCTGTACTGCTGGGAGGACTCTTCCTCCACCAGCTCCCTAATGCAAGCTTTGCAAAGGGCTTTTTGCCAAGATTCCCGCAATGGTACTTTGCACGAAGGGCATTTCTTCTGGCCTGGAGGGTTAGATCGTTTAGCTTTCCCCAAGACAGTCTCCTAAAAGAAACCAAAAAAGGAATGTCTTACTGCTACTGCAGAGGGCCCACTAAACAAACAGTGCTCACACCGACCACCAACAGGGAGAAGGACAACACCCCACCGTGACAAACAAAGGGGAAAAGACACAGCCACCATAAACCCACAGGTCTTAGTGACAGTAACCTCAGAAACCTGAAGGGGCAGGCTCCCCTGAGGGAGGGAAATACAGTTCACAAGGAAAAAACATAAGCCCATAAGGGTAAGAATCAAGAGCACCGCTGTGCCCCTCTTACCTGGGCCTGACCGGTGCTCGTGGTGCCTGCCTCCACCGACGCTGACGATCTCTCTTCCATCATGCAGAGAGCGCAGCAGGGACTGAATCTGACACAGCTGATTTTAAAACTCCCGGGCGTTGCGTCATTACGCTGGCCGGAAGCTTGCACACGGTCTATGGACCCGCCCCCTAGCCCCTGCGTTGTCAGGCGACCGGAACCACTCGTCGCCCCGCCCAAACAGGAAGCCGCGTCACTGGCCGCCGCGTCATCCGCCCTCCAGAGGGGACCCGGAAGCCAACTCAGCGCTAGCGCGCGAGATTCAAACTCGGGCTCCCGGGTCCAAGACGCCTCGACCTCCTGCTCGGCCATGCTCCCCTAAGCTGGACAAGGCTGGGGACTCCGGAACACCCTCCGAACGTACCAGGAAGGTGCTGGGATGGTCGTTTTGCCGCGAATCGCACCTCACCGAGGTAAGGCCTTTCAGCTCCCCCTGGAGAGAGAGATCGCAGCCCTGCTGGTACCCACAACTGCTTCCACATGGCGGAGGAAACACAAATAACTGAAGCCATGGTGGAAGAGGAGGGGTTTTAAAGGTCAAGCATGTGTTTCCTGAAAAGTGGGCGGAGCTGCGCTCTCTCCAGGGTTGTCCAGAAAGGCGATTTGAGAAAAAGTAGTAGAACATGCTGCAACGTGGTATAACGCATCAAAAAGGCACTGAAATGCACCAAAAACAACTGAAATACACATCTCTATTTAAGGTGATGTGCATTCCAAAGCGCGTTAAAAATGTGCATGCAGTAATTCATTCGGTCTGCATTTCTACAGTGTGAACTGCCCCCTCAGGGCCAGTTCACACCACAAGCAGTCCAGTGAGTTTTATTTCCTACATGCAAAGTAGGTTATATGGGTTCCAATGGCATAGTACACCACCAGTAAAAAGTAGAATATGCTACTTTTTTTTTCCTGCACTCAACTGTGCTGGAACATGGTGGAATGCACCAAAAACACTGTCTCCATTTAAAGTAAAGGAAAAAAAAGAAGAAGAAGATGCACTGGAATGCATCAAACCTGCGTTAGAAACATGCAGAAATACATCTATGGTGTGAACTGACTCTCAGGGCCAGTTCACACCACATGCAGTCCAGTGTTTTTTTTCTTCTCCATGTTAAGTTATATGGGTTCCAATGACAGTTCACACCAGTGCAGTCAGTTCCAGGGCGTACCAGAAACAAAATAGAACATGCTGAATTTTTCCTGCACTGAACTGTGGTAAAACGCACAGGAATGCATCAAAAACTCACATGCAGAAACGCATCCAGAAGGGATCTGTGGTGCGAACAAAGCCCTTATAGACTGCCAAGTTGCACATAAGAGCTCCTTCACATAAATGCTGCTTTACAAATCATCTCCTAACTCAACTAATGCATTGAGAGTTTTGGGCCCATTGTTACGGGAATTCAAGTTGCATCAGCAAATGCTTTGAGATTTAAATTTTTTTTAGATGGTTAACACGGGACGTAATCATTTTTAATTAGTGGGAATGCTTCAGCAGTCCCATTATTGTGGTTTGTTTTTTATTTATTTGCAACTGTGCCTTAACCATCATAGGCACATTTAGACCCCTTTCACACTGGGGGCGCTCCACATTAGCAGTAAATCTGCACTTTACCGACGTTGTAGCACGCTATTCGGCGCTAGTGGGGGCCCTTTTAACCCCTGCTAGCAGCCGAAGGGTTAATACCGTATAATACTTAGGCAGCACTGTCCATTCATTTTAATGGGCAGGGCAGTTTAGGAGCAGTGTTATACATACCTCCTCCACCGCCCCAAATACTTTTTTTTTTTTCAAATGTCCTGCATGCGCACTGCTGTGAAAGACTTTCCCACTGGGGCTGCAGGGGAGGCCTTTTTCAGGCACTTTATAGGCACTATTTTTAAGCCCTTTAGCACGTGAAAAATGCCTCCAGTGTGAAAGGAGTCTTACATTGTGTTTCCTGCATGTTTCAATAAAAGAATGAAGGCAAAGCATCAATCCTCCTAAACAGTAACATTGGTTTTACATCCATGCATTCTGGGGAGGGGTACTTAAGATGCTGAAGTCACGTGTTCAGGTTTCGGCTTGCTCTTTTGATTCCTGGTTCCGGTCCGGACCAACCCAGTGAGGGGTCCCGGACCCAGGAGTGTCTGCTGTCCCCGTAAGCCTGGTTACCCTGAACAGCCCCAGAGGCCCTCATGGTCTGGGGTGGGGATCCATCCGTTCCAGAGCCTCGGACTGGCTAGTTCGAGGCGCAGTAACTGTAGGAGGATTCTGAAGTGTCCCGGTGTGCTCTCTGCATTGGAGAGGCACGGCAACTCATACAAGCAACCAGGGGAGGACTCTTCAGAGGAGGGCCAAGAAGCTGCTCGGTAAGAGCCTGCGAGCTGAGATTGTATGGACACTGACTGGATCTGCATTTCCTACGGTATCGCCAAAACGGCTGGAAAATACAGGTACCATAGGAAAAGTTCCTAAACCCATCCTTCGGTTACAACTAAGTCTGTAGCAGAGACTTTGCAAATCTTTGAATCGCTTGTTGGCTGCTAGATCCAGAGACAAGGGTTTATCCAACAGTGAAGAGCCCAGTTGCGAGTGGCTACTCTCTGGGCTATCTAAAAGAGACATTCATTTGATGTCAGCAGTTCTGAAGTGCCTGAGCTTTGTCACCCGTACCCTCTATTCCAAACCAAGAGACTGTTATATTTGAACACTACTTTTTGCAAATAAAAATCCTCAAAAGGACATTTGAGTGTCAGCTTCTGAAATTACTGGGTATCAACCCTGGGAACCCCTAGACAACAAACGGCGAGCTACAAGGAGGAGGTAATTGGTAAGCCCAGAAAATACAAAGGCGCTCCACAGGGGTTATAGCGCTACATATAGGAGGCTTTTTTTTTTTTAATGCCGTATACATTTTGTGTTTCTTCACACCAGAAGTGTCCCGTTGTATTGATCAATGCAAGACAAATGGAAAACTATTGTTCTCCCGTTTATAACAAAGTGCATTGCGTTGTGTAAAAAGGAACAATTCACACAACAAAAATGTGTTTCTTTTCAGCCAACTGTTATACAAAGAGTTGTCATTTTGTGACATTGAAGTAAAAAAACTTGTGCCATGTGTGAGCCGGCCTCTTCTGGATCTATTATCTGTAGATTACATCAATCCCTACTTCATCTTTATCCTCAATAATAGATCATTTCTATACTGATATCTCTTCTCTCTATTGCAAACACTAAAAGATCTTTAAAGTAAAGCAACTCCTTTCCCTGAACTGACTCTTAGAAGTTTTCCTCTATCCTACAATCACACACAGCATCTTCTCATACTGACATCAACTGCCCCTCCCTCTTCCCCAGGAAGTTATAGCCCAAACCCCGCCTCCCTATCAGGTGTGTCCAATCAGCACAGGACTTGCAGCTCGTTCACACCAACCAGCTGTGCTAATCACACACCTGCTGCTCTATGCTGGGAGACATGGGGGTTGGTTTACAGAAACTGAGTGCAAAATCTGATCAGCTCTGCATAGAAACCAATGAGATTTTTCTTTTTGTCACAGCTTAATTAAACCAGCTGAAGTTAGAGGTTGGCCACCATGCACAGCTGCAACTGATTTTGCATTCTCCAGTTTTAGTTCATCAATAGTGCCAATGCACTGATTTCAAAATGACAAGAGTGACATTACAATACAATTACAATACGGTGGTTTATATTTGCAACCCTCTGAGCTAGAAAAAAAAAAGCATTGCATGCAGTTCATGTTTTTATGCACACACCACAGCAATGTTATAGGGTGATCTGATACCCTAATAAACAAGGCGCATTGCCCTGACTGTGCTGGAAATATCTAGCAGTGTAACCCCAATGTATCTTGTGTGATTGTATCTGAGGACCTCATTCACATGGATATACTGAGCCGTACACTTGTGCTAAGCGCTATCTTCGGCTGCCTGCGATGTACATGTGTTCTGTGCAGTGACATGAATGACAGGTGCACAGACCTCCATGTGTATCCTGATGTGTACATCTGTGTGGGTCCAATGTACAGATGAGAATGTGTCCTGATCCAGGCATTGGACCCGCACAGATATACACTCCAGGATGTAAGTGGAGGTCCATGCTGGTCTGTGCAGATGGCCACCTGTCATTGATTTCACCAGAAACTTCTACATCCAAGGTGGCTGCACACTGGGGTACAGATCGGTACAGCTGTGTGAATGAGGGGCCTACAACAATGACCTTCATCCCACCTAGCCAAAGTTGTATTTCTAATCACGATGATTGTATCTGTAAATAAAAAAAGAAAACACTTGTCCAAGGAGTCCAGCATTGTCTTCCTTCCATCTGCTCTGATCCCTCACCACCATCTTGAGCCTAGGTTAACATATGTGCGATCTCAGACATCGCATGTGATTCGCACCCGCACCGCAGGTTCCGATCACTTGTGATGTCTGTGCAGTGCGAGTTCAGCCATACAGTTGTATGGCTGAACTCACACTGGATTTGCAGAATAATAGTGCAGGGACTTTTTTCCCCCGCACCAGAATTGGATCACATAGGTGTTCTCACCTATGCAATCTGATTCATGTGCGAGTTCGCACTGCGCTCGGTTAACCGGTCTGGGGGTGTCATTAACAATGAACCGACACCCGCGGCGGTTCGCAGAAGGCTGTGTGAACCGCCTGCGGGAGAGGAGTGATTCAGGAACCGGCACTGTAATCACGCTGGTTCCTGCATCGCACATATGTGAACCTAGGCTGAACGGAGATCCTGTACATGCGTAGACATGCCACTGGTTTCTGCCAGGTCTATGGGACCTGATAGATACGCAGCTCATCTGTGCACACACAAGCTCCTCCATGCATGCGCACACTGCTGTGGTTCCCTGCCAGTACCCATAAACTGGGGTAGACCGTGCATGCGCGGACATGCTATGATTGTGTGCTGAAACATCAAATTGCTACCTACTGGGATGTGCAATACACATCCTAGGGAAGTAATGGGTGGCTGGACGTGTGATCTTTGCCTAGACAAGGATTCATTCAGGCCCTGTTCACTCGAGAGTTTTGTAGCATGCAGCTCAAAGCTCAAAAACACTCAACAACCTATTGTTTTCAATAGCCCTTGTTCCCATCTGAGTGTCCTGTCACTTGTAGTTAAAAAGGCTGTTGCTCAAAAAAGTAAATGAGCTACTTTTCTGGCAGAGCGTTTATGTCCCCATAGACTTCATTGGAAATGCCTGAAAACCGCAACATGAGCTTTTTTTCTAGCGTTTTGTCGCATGTTTTCTGCTCAAAAGGGAAAACTATTTGCCCCTTTTTTCAGCAGAACTCCATACCTTTTAGTTGACTTAGTCCTGATTCATACCTATTCTTTTTTTAGTGCATTTTCAGTTTTGCAGAAACACACTACAGTCCAATTAACATGGTTTCCTATGGATGTAGTTCACATCTGTGCACTTTATGGAAAGAGACAGCTTTTTTTTTTTTTTCTCCATAGACTTCAATAGTTTAAAGATGTGTATTAAAAAACACAAAATGCACCTGCAATATGCAAACTGCAACCTGCCAAGTGTGAATCAGGCCTAACACCCTTAGGCTGGATTCACACCTATGCAGTTTTAGTGCTTTTTGCATTTTGCAGATTTGCACTGCAGTCCATTTAACATGGTTTCCTATGGAACACGTTCTGTAGTGCAAATCTGCAAAATGCAAAAAGCACTAAAAATGCATAGGTGTCAATCCAGCCTTACAAAAACATGCAATTCTGCCCCAAAGAATGCAAAAAAAAAAACACTTGAAAACATGACACTTAGGCCCCTTTCACATTGCGACAAATTGAAAGTTGTGCGATTTAAGGGAATGTCTGTGTAAACTTGAGGTCTATGGACCTCAACTCGCAGGAAAGTCGGACCAAAGAAATACAGGGACTATTTTGAAGTCGCACAGATATCAATGGTTATCATTGGGAATCATGTCATGTGACTCTGATGTCCAAAGTCGCAGAAAATATGCAACTTCATAGCACTGATCACTGTATAAATGTGAATGGTCCCAAAAATTTGTCAAAAGTGTCCAATATGTCTGTCACAATGTCGCAGTGACAATAAAAATCGCAGATCGCCGCCATTACTAGGAGAAAAATGTAAATTAATAAAAATGCCATAAATCTATCCCATATTATGTAGACGCTATAACTTTTGTGCAAACCAATCAATATACACTTATTGCAATTTTTTTAAACCAAAAATATGAAGCAGAATACATATCAGCCAAAACTGAGGGAAAAAAAAATATATATTTTTTTAAATTGTGATATTTATTATAGCAAAGGTAAAAAACATAACAATTAATTTAGGTACAGTGTTGCATGACCGCAATTGTCATTCAAATTGCGACAGTAAAAATTGGTCTGGGCAGGAAGGAGGTGAAAATGCCCTGTATTGAAGTGGTTAATCTGTTCTGTTCCATTTGCAAAGCTAAGACTTCATGAACATGGGCACATTCACTCGTACAGTGTAAACGGGCTGCGTTTTTCCGGTTCCCCGGAATGTCCTGGCGCTGTGTATAGCCATCCCATAGACATGTGGAGAGATTTCTTCTTACTTCCTGTTTTAGTTATGGGACAGGAAGTGAAGGGAAATCTCCCCAACAGGGACACAGAGAAGTAAAAAAAACAACGGACTGTTTAAACAAGCAACAACTTCAAGTTTTGTATTTTCAGCTCAAAAAACTCCCTTATATTGCTTTCAGACTTTCTGTTAGAGGGTGACTACATTTATTCTCCATGGTCCCACTATATGTAGGAATCTAGCCACCTAGGTTGTGTAGTGGGAGTAGCGCCCATGACCACAAGTAAACAAATGGAAATAAGGGGGTTCGGTGGCTCACAGAGGCATTGGCAGGAGGCAGATAAAGACAACAGGAAACAATTGAATTAGAAATAGATTTTGGGGCCAGTAATTAGTAGATGTACACTCACTGGCCACTTTATTAGGTACACCTTGCTAGTACCGGGTTGGACCCCCTTCAGAACTGCCTTCATTCTTCATGGCATAGATTCAACAAGGCTGCAGTCCTCTCAAGCATTCCATATATTGAACATTATGTGTGGTCCTTTGGTGATATCAGGGACCACATTTGAGGCCGCCTGCAGCTGACAACCACAGTTTTAGGGCCTACTTCCCCCCGGGGACACGCTGCGCTGCAATGTGTGTGTTTCTGTGTGCTGTGTTATCCCCGTTCCCACCAGGGCATTTTCTCCTGTGTTTGCTGCTGTTCTGCACAATAATAGAAATCACATTATTCTCTATGGTTCCCGTTCACATCAATGTAACGCAGCGCAGGCACTTCTTTTGGTGCAATTGCAGTGAGTTGTGCACTTCATAGACTTCAATGGTAAGACATATAAACTGCATATACATTAATTTTTTTTCAATTGTATTTATTACATTTTTCCAATAATAAAACATAGAAATTACAATCACATCGACATCACTGTCTACAGTGCAACCGACAAACGCTTCCACCTGTGACTAGCCACTTGACCTCCAGCAGATTTACCTCCTTCATGACCAGGCCATTGTTTTGCGTTACAGCACTTGACCATAAAACGCACCTAGGTTTTAGAGGAGGAAAACAAGAAAAAAACATATTCTGACCCAAATGGTGTAATAAAATATTTACCAGTGCCAATTAAATACAGCCTTATCAGTGCCAATTAAATGCAGCTTGACCTGTGACCATGAAATGCAGCCTTACCCGTGCCTGGTGACTGACGAAGATGTCATCACTTCCATCTATCAATCACCCGAGCAGCCGCCACAGCCGTACTCCATTCAGCCGCTGCGACTGCTCTGTCTTCTGTGAGTGACAGGCTCAGCCGGGAGATCGCCCGGCGCCCACGGGAGACGGCCTTCAGGTATTGCAACATAGCGGCAGAGACGGGGTTGGAGGGAAGGCCTGGTCAGTATTCGCTGCATAAGACGCAAAGACATTTCCCCAAATTTTTTGGGGGTGAAAAAGTGCGTCGTATGGAGTGAAAAATACGGCACTTTAACTGAAAATGTTGCGGTCGTGCAACTCTGTACATAAATTAAATATATGTATTTTTTCCCACAAATAGAGCTTTCTTTTGGTAGTATTCTATCACCTCTGCGGTTTTAATTGTTTGAGCTATAACCAAAATCAATAAAAAAAAATATATATATATATTTTTTTTTTACTTTCTGCTTTAAAACATATCCATAAAAACGAAAAAAACATCTAATTTCTTCATCAATTTAGGCCAATATGTATTCTGCTACATTGGTTAAAAAAAAAAATCCCAATAAGTATATTGAGTGGTTTGCACAAAAGTTATAGTGCCTACAAACTATGGGATATATACTGGAATTTGTATTTAATTTTTTTTTTTCTACTAGTAAATGGTGGCGATCAGCGACTTATAGTGGGAGTGCAATATAGCGGTGCACAATCAGACACTAACTGACACTTTGTGGGAACCAGTGACACCAATACAGTGATCAATGCTAAAAAATATACAATGTCACTGTACTAATGACACTGGCAGTTAAACATCTAGAGCGATCAAAGGGTTACCTGTGTGCCTGGCCAGTGTTTATGTGTACTGTGTGTGGTGCTTTTACTAGGGGAAGTGATGGATGTTATTCTCTGCATTGCAGGGAAAGAATATCCATTACTTCCTCCCTGTCAGAACAGAGCTTTGGGATTAGAGGACAAATGCAAACATAGTATTTAAATGATGGATATAATTAAACAATTAAGACTTAAGTTGTGGTTGAATGGCCGTGGCCCTTTATTAAAGATAATGACGATATAACAAATAAACACTTACTTGACGATATTACCTACATAATCTTGTTTTTACAAAGATTATGAGACCACTGGTCCAGCTATAAAAGCTCGAACCAACTACCACCATAAACAAAACAATATCCCACACGCCAGGCTCTCTCAATTAAAACGAGCCTGGCACCCCACCCGGGCCACGGCCAAATCCACGCAAGAACTAAAATCCATATTAAGAATATCATTACCGATATCTGATAGATGTACCTGGTCAGAACGATACAAGCCAGGCAAACCACCTTCCAGTTCCAAGTGACAGAAGGATAGTCCATCAATCAAAGGCATAAATTTAGCCATAAATCTATTCACTCTCTTACGTACCTTCTCAAGAAAGGAATGCGTCGGATCATCCAACCATTTTAACCTAGGCACTATTTCAGAGAAGATTAAAACAATTGAAGGATAAACAGCATGTAAATAAGACAGATCAGATTTCATTTGGGCAACCAAATCTAAAGTCTTATAAGTACCTAAATCGTTCCCTGCCAAATGAAAAATAAGAACAGATGGAAGAGGCCTAGAAGAAAGAAGACCATTCAACGATGAATGAAGGTCAAACCAGGACATGCCTCTTCTGCCGAACCAGTAGACTTCATAAGATGATGCATCAAGGCCCAGGTTGAGGCCGTAAAAACGTATGGAAGCTCTTTGTTCAGCCCAGAAAACGAATGAATGTCCTAATATCCATACACAATAGGGCGGACCTACAAAGCAGAAAAACACAAATTAGGCCTAACATATGACTTAAAACAGTTAGATTGCCAACCACCCAAACTCTTAATTGCAGTAGAAGACAAACCCAATCTAGCAGCAGCAGTAGCTGCACCTGTGCGGAAAGAATGGGAAGTAATACGCAAATGGGCTAAACCTAGATGGTGCAGGCATTTCTGCAAAACAACTTTAAATTGATATTGCGTAAGAGGGAGACCAGAAAAATGAATTAAGAAGTGACCATTGCATTTAGGGCGAGACAAGAAAAATGTATTCAACAATGAAAAAACACATAGTGGAGAATCGTGCATTTCATGAATGACGACCCAGCGCCCTTTACCCAACTGGTCAGTTTTACTGAATCTCAATAAAATCTTTACGTGGTCCAATTGCATGAAAACATCAGAAAGTAAAAGACCACCAGAGGCTGAGGAAGATTTCGGCAACAATTCAGAAATGCGAAAAGCGACGAAAAAACTAAGACAAAACAACACTTGCAAAAGCAAAGATTCGTAATCAGAATAGCAAACGGCAGACGTAACAGCCAGAATATGATGCAAGATATCAGGAGTAATAGGAACTCTATTGTCGAAACGAAAATGTCTTTTGCGATAACCTTTAAGGGCCTGGGCAACCGAAAAGAAATGTGAACAAGGAGGCCGACCCTTCAGTTTATTAAAAAAGGAAATGCCTGCCAACAGCTTCACAATATGTGAATATGAATAATAATTCCCCATCATAGCCTCCATAAATGCCAAAACCAAAGGTTCAGAAAATTGTTCCAGAGGGAGGCGTGCAGACTGCAAAAAGGAGCACCATATTGACCACGCGGCGTTATATTGCGCCCACGTGGAAGGAGCCAAAGAGTTGGTGATAGATGAAATCACAGAGGGCAAACCACCGACCACAACGCTGCTAGGCAAGGACAACCCACGAGATCCGCTTCTGGCACCAATGTTCGGAACCGATCGAGCTGAAAACGTGACAAAGAATCAGCGATATTATTAAACTTGCCCGGAATATACTTAACTTTGATCCATAAGTTAAATTTTAAACAATTGAAAACTAATCTCCGCAACACAGCTAAAACAGGCAACAATCTAGAAGTCAAACAATTCACAGCAAAGGCTACACCCTTATTATCCTAATGAAAAAGAATATGAGAATCTCTGAAATGGTCACCCCAAAGCTCAAGAGCCACCAAAATAGGGAAAATTCCCAACAAAACAACATTCTTAGTAATGCCTTGCACAACCCAAGATGTAGGCCAGAAATCCATATACCATCGTCTGTTCCAAAAAGCGCCGTAACCAACGGAGCCCGATGCGTCGGTAAACAAAGAGAAAGCCGACGAGTCACAAAATGGAGCTTGCCACAAGGTACGACCGTTATAAGATGATAAAAATTCGTCCCACACCAAGAGATCAGAAACCAGGTCGGTCGAAACACGAACATAATGAAAAGGCGATTGAAAACCAGCTAAAGCCTTGTAAAGCCTTTTGGAAAAAATGCGACCCATAGGTATTATACGAGTGGCGAAAGCCAGCATACCCAACAATGACTGTAAGGTCCGAACCGTAACCTTTCGTTTAGCAATAACCAAAGAAACTAATGCACGCAAACGATCAATTTTTTTTGCAGAAGGAAGACGACATTCCATTAAAGCAGTATCTATTATGATACCTAAAAATTCTAGGCAGGTGGTAGGCCAAAAAGTTTTCTCAACAGCTAGCGGAACGCCAAAACGCTCACACAGAACATGAATCTCACCAAACAAAAGAAAACAAAGAAAGGAATCCACCGGACCGATAAACAAAAAATCGTCCAAATAATGTATTACATTATTAGAATTTGTGCGATATGAAACCGTCCATTCGAGGAAAGATGCGAAAGCCTCAAAATATTTACAAGATAAAGAACAGCCCATCGGAAGGCATTTATCAAAATAAAAGGCACCAGCAAAGGAAAAACCTAAAGAACTAAACGCGAATGATGAATAGGAAACAGACGAAAAGCAGATTTGATATCCACCTTAGCCAGTAAAGCCGATTGGCCAAGGAGATGGATTTTTGAGATCGCATCATCTATAGAAGAATAAGAAACCGAACACTCGATAGGGTCAATACTGTCATTCAGGGAAGCACCCAAAGGATTAGGCAAATGATGAATCAAACGAAAACTATTTTAATCTTTCTTATGGATCAAACCAAGTGGGGAAACTCTAAAATCCTTAAAAGGAGGAGTAAGAAAAGGCCCAGCAACTCTGCCTTCTTGAACCTCCTTAGCTATTTTTTCAGCAACAATCACACTAAAACGATTAACAGAAGGAAGGTTACTGTGACCTAAACAACCATTGCCAGTAAAAACTGGCAAGCGAAAGCCTGCAGAAAAACCTTCAATTATGAGAGCCGCCGTCCGACGATCTGGCCAAGTTTGAAGGAATGGCAGCATTTCACCCAACTTGAGGACGAAAATTATCCCTGGAATGAGACACAGTAGCAGGAGATAATTTCTTAAAACAGCGAACAGCTGGGTGATTACCTGCACACGTGGCACATTCGTGCTTGTAGCGACACGAATTAGGCCACTTACATTGACCTTCGTTAAATCCGAAACACAGGCCCTTTTTGAAAGGAGCAGGCTGCGAAGACGGGGAAGGAAGTAACTGTTTTTTAGGAATCAGCAGATTCAGCCACAGTCCCACGTCTTTGGTACCCCATTTTAGATTTTTATGAATCGCCAATTTCTGGCGAAAAGACTCATCATAGAAAAACCATGCGAGCCCGGAAAAATTCTTGAATGCCTCAAGAATGATCTCGACATGTTGGAACATACCGCAACACAATTCCGGGAGTTTTTCACCCATAACACTCGCATAGACAAAAGGCCTGAAGCAAATTGTTAAAAGAACAAGGCGCAGATTTTCCTTTGCCATCTTCAAATTTTTCTAAATCGCGGTTTTCTAACCTGTTCTCTTTAAATGAAGGAAGGAGAGAAAGAATATCCATGTAGTCACCTCTCCAAATCTTTACTTTGATAGACGTCGGCAAATGAAAACCGAGTGGCGAAACTTCGCAAACCAAAGCTTCTTTGAAACAATATTCCGGGACTGAAGGATTTTCCACATGATCAGCAACGTGTACCACCGGTACCGAAGGTACCATATTAGGAGACACAAAAGGCGGATCGGGCCGAGCAACATCCTTCTAAGCTTGCAAAAGAGAATTTTCAGGTGTAACAGGCAAATTGTCGATACAACGTTTAAATTGTTCAGTAAAAGAAGTAAACGAAGACAACAATGAATGCAGTTGAATGGACTCACCGCTCCTTTCGTGTAATATAGGAGCCTGAGAATAAGCATCCTGTTCAATGGAAACCTGCGAGGACAAGACGTGACATTTGCATCTACAGGATGAACAAAAGGAAAAGAGACGGCTGGCAAATTATGCGAAACAGAACCAGTCGCGGACTGGCAATCAGCATTAATAGAAATCAAATTATTTGCAGCAGAATTTACATTGGAAAGCAAAGAATCAGCAACATTTAATGTATTTGCATTAAAAGCAATTGACATAGGATGTACAGGAACGTCATGCATAGCCAAAGAAGAATTTAAATGTGACCTATGCAATGATCTTACATTTGTAGACACAGCAGGGAAATTAACAGTATTTTTACCATTGAATTTTTTCTTTTTTGACACTGGCTGGCTTCGATCCAGCGAACCGGCTTCTTCTTTTCCCTCTGAGGACGAGTGGACAGCACTGCGCATGCTCCTGCAATGCCTTCGTCGGCCTGTGTGTTAAAAGATGACAGAGGAGGGGAGGAAGGAAAAATCACAGGCGGAACCAAGGTACATGCGGCCGAAGTCTGAGAGGTGGACATAGGCTGCTGCACAGGAGGAGGGGCCGGAGCGGAGAGGAAATCAGAAGGGGGCATGAAAGAAAAGGCCGGAAGGGAGTGAGAAGAAGCCGAAGACATAGCAGGGGGAAAAGAGGGAAATGCTGAAGCCCCTGCCAATGAAGGTGAAGGCGCCGGAGGCACAGACACCGCGGATGGATCATAGGACAAGCAAGACCTCATCCAGGCATCGCCACCCGGAGCTGAGGCCCTCTCCAACAGCTGACGCAGTAGGGAATCCATGGCAGGTAAGAGAACGACACAGAGGCTGACTTTTTCTTCTGCTGCAACCGTCGTTCTGATAAAAAACGTTGAGTAGATTACTTTTATAACCTCTGTTTATTTTTTATAGGTTCCTTGGATCACCTGACTAGACTAAAAGGTAAGTAACCAATCAATATAAATATGATTTTTTTTTTTACAAATACTGTTCACTTTTATTTATTGCCCCTAATCCCATAGGTAGGGGGCGCTGTTTGCTCCCCCTACTTTCATTCCTTGTTTACATAGGCATAGCTCCATTCTGTGTGTTTTCTGGACTATAGGCAGGTGCCGGCGGACATCCATTTGCCGGCGCTTTCTGATCAGCTTCTGCTATGACTAATCAGCACAGGAGTGGCGCGTGCCTGCTACCCGTAAGTGCAGAATAACATCTATGCACAGTGCAGCCGCCCTGCAGCAGAAAATCTGCTATGGGGCGGTCGGGAAGTGGCTAGTACAGGATACTCTTCATCTTAAAGTGGAGCTGCACCGCCATCCTCTGTCAGGGAATCAGGAAGTGAAGACGCAACGTCTTCACTGCCCGGTTCCCTACTGCGCATGCGCGAGTCGCGCTGCGCGTATCTATTGGTCCTCGTTGTGTCCTGGGAACTGTGTTTCCCAAGACACAACGGGGCATCTCCGGATAGGGGCGGGACAGCCCCGGATAATTTGTCACGGAAGTGGGTGCAGATACCTGTATTTTTTTTTTTTTTTTTTTTTTTATTCTCTTTCAAAGATTTTATTGAATTAACAGAGCAAATGAAAACATAACAATTATTGGGGAAAATTGGATGCAATCCAAAAGAAAAAACAAGACAAATCTGGGATAACAATATAGTATGGATTAGCGTCATAACAAATCAATGGTAGAGAACCAACTGTCACATAAGATACGTCTATAATAGCGCTAAATATTCTAATGTGTTCGTAGAGTACTCGCCGGCACCCCTAAAGGGAGCAGACTGTGCCGGGCGAATCCTCTCCGAATCTATGACCCTACCTGAAAACCTGGGGTTGACCTATAACTCCGAAAGTTTTGTTTAAAAAATCAGGAACTCCTTGCTGTATTGTTTGTACACCCAATATAAAGCCCTCAAGATAGAAATATAGCAGATACCTGTATTATACGATAAGCGGAAGTTCCACTTTAGGGTGGAACTCCGCTTTAAGATCAGACTTATGCCGCGTACACACGTGCAGACTTTTGCCGGCGGACCTAAGTCCAGCGGACAATCCGCTGGACTTTCCAGCTGGGTCCGCTGGACTAAAAAGCGAACGGACTTGACCACACACGATCACGCAAAAAGTCCGGCGGTTCACGCGATGACGTACAGCACGTACGACGGGACTAGAAAAAGAAAAATACTAGAAAAATACTTGCTACTGAGCATGCGTCCTTTTTGGTCCGCCGGACCATACTACACACGGCCGGATTGTCCGCCGGACTGCCAAGTCCAGCGGATAATTTTAAAACAAAACTTAAAACTTTAGTCCGCCGGACTTTGGGCAAAAAAAGTCAGCCGGCGCCCACACACGACGGGATTATCCGCTGGACTTCGGTCCAGCGGATAATCCCGTGGGATAGTCCCTTCGTGTGAACGCGGCATTACAATTTAGAGACCCGACGTATTAGAAGTGCGGAGGTAATGTGACATATGATTCCACACATATAAATTCATTTTCTAAGGGTCACGCTGGTGCAGCTGCAGAATGATGCTTTTTAAGTGCAGATTTTTTTTGCACCATTTTCATGCTTTATGTGTTTTTTTTGTTTGCTAGGAGGAGACCGGATTTTATCAACAAAACTCTGCCAAAAAAGCATGCATGTTTTTGGTGCATTTCCATTGCAGTCTATGGGGTAGGGTGATTTATCCCTGGATTGCAGTGGCATGGAGGGAGGGCATCTGGTACTCTCGCCCTGGGTGCAAACATTTGGGGGGGGAAATCATTCCTGTGCCCCCCCAAGTGTGCTTTGTTGCCCCTCCGCTCAGGGACTCCTGTAGTCCAGCCTGTCCCCCATGATCCCTCTGGTGCGGGTGGCCCGTGTGTGTGTGTGTGTGTGTGTGTGTGTGTGTGTGTGTGTGTGAGAACAGCGGAGGGGAGGGGTGGTGCAAAGCGAATGGTGGATATTGGAGAAGCTCTTGGCAGGGGATACTGAGGAGTGGCTGGGTGTCGGTAACAGTACCTGATACTGGGGAGAGCCCTGCTCTGATATATTATCATGGAGGCCATAGAGAGGTGAGCAAAATCAACCTATCTACACTATTCAAGTAGGGGGGGTGTGAGAAGTGCAGGAATTAGGTAGGTCAGTGTAGTGGTCAGTATAGGAATCAGGTAAGTCAGTGTAGGAATCAGGCAGGTCAGTGTAGTGGTCAGTATAGGAATCAGGTTGGTCAGTACTACTGTACTAGTGGAAGGGACTCGGGTAGTGCTAAATGTCTGGCGGGGGTGCAAATTTCTTGCCTTGTCCCGGGCGCTGACAACCCACGCTACACCACTGACTGCATATATAAAATAGTTTACCATTTGCCAATAAAAAAAAAATATGTCCCCGGATTTCATTTAAAAAATCTGGTCACCTTACTATGGGGCCTAAATTGCACTGAAATAAACAACACCTGTACCTTTTCCAGATAACGTGCTGCAGCGATGTGATTAAGCACCATAGAGAATAATGTTATTTCCACAGTCATGCCGTGCAGCACATACATGACTGGTGTATTGCAGACTTACCGGCTGCCATGACCACTTACTCCTACCTTACCAATCTAGATAAAATAACAACACTAGACTTCTTTGGATTTTAAATGGCCATAGCAGCCTTTTATTAAACAAAATGAAAGAAACACTTAAAGCAGGTATACAGTGGTGTGAAAAAGTGTTTGCCCCCTTCCTCATTTCCTGTTCCTTTGCATGTTTGTCACACTTAAGTGTTTCGGAACATCAAACCAATTTAAACAATAGTCAAGGACAACACAAGTAAACACAAAATGCAATTTGTAAATGAAGGTGTTTATTATTAAAGGTGAAAAAAAATCCAAACCATCATGGCCCTGTGTGAAAAAGTGATTGCCCCCTAAACCTAATAACTGGTTGGGCCACCCTTAGCAGCAACAACTGCAACCAAGCGTTTGCGATAACGTGCAATGAGGCTTTTACAGCGTCCTGGAGGAATTTTGGCCCACTCATCTTTGCAGAATTGTCCTAATTCAGTTACATTAGAGGGTTTTCGAGCATGAACGGCCTTTTTAAGGTCATACCACAACATCTCAATAGGATTCAGGTCAGGACTTTGGCTAGGCCACTCCAAAGTCTTCATTTTGTTTTTCTTCAGCCATTCGGTGGTGGACTTGCTGGTGTGTTTTAGGATCATTGTCCTGCTGCAGAACCCAAGTTCGTTTCAGCTTGAGTACACGAACAGATGGTCGGACATTCTCCTTCAGGATCTCTTGGTAGACAGCAGAATTCATAGTTCCTTTTATCACGGCAAGTCTTCCAGGTCCTGAAGCAGCAAAACAGCCCCAGACCATCACACTACCACCACCATATTTTACTGTTGTTATAATGTTCTTTTCTGAAATGCAGTGTTCCTTCTACGCCAGATATACTTGGACACACACCTTCCAAAGAGTTCCACTTTTGTCTCATCGGTCCACAGAATGTTGTCCCAAAAGTCTTGGGGATCATCAAGATGTGTTGTGGAGAAATTGAGACAAGCTTTGATGTTCTTTTTGCTCAGCAGTGGTTTCTCTCCTTGGAACTCTGCCATGCAGGCCATTTTTGCCCAGTCTTTTCCTGATGGTGGAGGCATGAACGCTGACCTTAACTGAGGCAAGTGAGGCCTGCAGTTCCTTGGACGTTGTTGTGGGGTCTTTTGTGACCTCTTGGATGAGTCGTCGCTGCGCTCTTGGGGTAATTTTGGGCGGCCGGCAACTCCTGGGAAGGTTCACCACTGTTCCATGTCTTCGCCATTTGTGGATAATGGCTCTCACTGTGGTTCGCTGGATTCCCAAAGCTTTGGAAATGGCTTTATAACCCTTTCCAGACTGATAGATCTCAATTACTTTCTTTCTCAATTGTTCCTGAATTTTCTTTGGGTCTCGGCATGATGTGTAGCTTTTAAGGATCTTCTGGTGGACCTTACTGTGTCAAGCAGCTCCTATTTAAGTGATGCCTTGATTGTGAACAGGTGGGCAATAATCAGGCCTGGGTGTGGCTAGAGAAATTGAACTCAGGTGTGGACAACCACAGTTATAGTATGTTTTTTAACAAGGGGGGCAATCACTTTTTCACACAGGGCCATGATGGTTTGGATTTTTTTTCACCTTTAATAATAAACACCTTCATTTACAAATTGCATTTTGTGTTTACTTGTGTTGTCCTTGACTATTGTTTAAATTGGTTTGATGTTCCGAAACACTTAAGTGTGACAAACATGCAAAGGAACAGGAAATGAGGAAGGGGGCAAACACTTTTTCACACCACTGTATTTTGAGGTGAACATGGTCTACCAAAAATCTGCTGTATCAAGCTACCTTTTCTATATCACGGCCCTCAGCTGCGAATGCTCCGGATAGAGGACAATTTATAATGCCTTACCAAGCTGATACAGCCCCAATACCATTCTCGTCTTAATGACGTCACTTAATTTGGGAAGGTACCCATACCAAAGCTGAGCCCCTCCCACCATACTCCACTTAAAATATTTGACCATGCCCACCTTCAAATACTCTGAGACCCCTGCCAATGACGCCCAAGTGGGAAACCTCACACTTGAGCGGCCCACCACACACTCAACGCCCTCTGTATACCATCCTGCAGGCCCAGGCACCACATATCTATCCCGACAGCGTTCAAGTGAACCCCGTCCCCACGCAGGTAGAGCCAGTTGTCACCCTCCAATTCCGTATGGCGCACAACAAGGCCACCATTCTGGACAAAAAAACTAGCAACTTCCTTGTTCAGCTTGACCCTTGCCTTATTAAGCCTCTCCACCGATCGAGCGGAACGCCAGGAGGCCCTACCCACCATGTCCGACCAAACAAGTATAACATCAGGGAAAAAAGACAGCAGACGCAAAAAATCGAACTTGATATCCCTAATCAATTCCCTAGCAGAACGGAGCCCCAGATCATTGCCCCCCGCATGTATTACTAAGACGTCCGTGGGTCTATCTAATATGACATATCAGTGAACTTCAGGCAATACTCTGGACCAGAGCATGCCTGGGAACCCAATCCACCGCACTCTGGCTAAGTTCCTCGGGAAACCCAATTGACGGCCATCCGGTCTGACTGCAGCCCACTTTGCACCCCAAAACACATAGGAGTGGCCGATAGTCCACACCAAATATTCTCCGTCTGAAAAACATAAAAAGTCCAAAAAAACTAAATACAATGCAACCCAACTCACCCAGACCCACCAAGACAAAACATAAGACTGACCACAACCATCACATGTACGGGGGATCAACAAACAAAACATATCAAAGGAGATGCGGATGAACATATAAATTAAAATGCCTTGATTTCCAACGACCAATCCGCTGTAATATCTGGTCGTCCAACCCCCACCTGGCCGATTCCGTGGCAGCCCCAATGTGAAATGAATGGGAAGCATAAGCCCCCGGATCCACACCAGCAGCCCGCAAGCATTTTCTAAAAACTGAAATAAACTGGAAACGGGACAATGCTGAACCATCCGCGTGCGTCAACAAAGGTCCCAGTCCCGTAACCCGGACTCCTAACCAAGCGGCCCCCGTAGCGACCGGGCAGGCTGGAGCATTAGGAACTCTGCTGAGCACCACCGTAGCCCCACGGCCCAACTGGTCCGTTTTTGATTTCCTAATGTATAAATACAACTTGTCCCCGTGAACTGTGACCTCGGAAACCCCAAGTCCACCCCCAACTCTAGTTGAAGGGCTAACCAATTCCCCGATCCGCAGCGCCCCAAAGAAAGCCAAAACAAAGGCTGTCTTGAATAGCACTGCTTCAAAGGGATTCGCACAGACTATCGGCAATTGCTCCAACAGTACCACCAGCAACCCAAACTGGACGGCGGGAATCGGGCACCCGCCTCCCCTTCCTGTAACCACACAAAGCTTTTCTGACCAGAAAAGATTTAGTGATGTCCACAAAACCAGATAGCTGGAAAAGGAATACCAAACCCGCCATCTTCTTATTCAAAGAGGCAATGGAAAGGCCTTCTTCAAAATTTCTACCAATGTAGTACAGAAGAACAGGCAATCTATCCACCTCTTGCCCGCACCCCCTACCAAACTTACCAGCCTATGCCATTCTTCCCAAACCCGTTCATAAGCCGTCCAAGTAGAAGGGCAAACTGACCGCCGTATCAAACCCGCTACTGTGGCAAAACGACTTCCCACAAGTCCGGACACGGGATTCCGAGCGGCTCACCTCCGGCGCCAACTCCCGGAATTTCTTCCACTGTAGACGAGAAAGGCATCAGCCACTGTGTTATCCACCCCAGGCAAATGAACAGCAAAGATAAAGGCATTTAAAGTCAAGCATTGGAAAACCAAATGCCGAAGAAGACATACAACTGGCGGGGAAGAAGAAGTAACGGAATTAATAGCTTGCACAACCCCTAAATTGTCGCAGTGAAACCGCACCCGCTTATTCCGGAATTCCTGTCCCCAAATTTCTACCGCCAGCACTATTGGAAACAGTTCCAATAGCGCCATGTTACGGCTGAGCTCCGAACGTTTCCACGACTCAGGCCAACGCCCCACGCTCCACCTACCACCAAAATACGATGCACCTTGAGGAGCCGCACATAATAATGCAGAGATTTTACCCCAGCGGTGGCAACCGCCAACCGTCTGTAAAAAACCTGCCTAATAGGCATGATACAGCAAGCAAAATTAAGTTTACCCAGCAGCGACTGCAGGGACCTTAATTGCAACTTCTTGCAACTACAAGCAAGCTCAACCGTACCCCGCAGATCCTCCAGTTTGTCATCAGGAAGCCTGCATTCCATCCGAAGTGTATCAATAATGATACCTAGAAACTTCAGTTCTTCAACCGGACCCTCCGTCTTCTCCGATGCCAACGGCACCCCAAAAATCTGAAACATATGTTGTACAGTTGACAACAAAATCTGGCAAATCCTCGCCCCAGGAGGGCCTATTACCAAAAAATCGTCCAAATAATGGACGACGGATTGCCACCCAGAGACATCACGCACCACCCAGTCCAAAAAGGAACTGAAAGTTTCAAAAAACAAACAGGAAATGGCACAACCCATGGGTAAGCAGCGGTCTACGAAATAATTTCCCTCCCAAACACAGCCCAAAAACCGAAAACAGGAGGTAAACGAAAAGCCGACTCAATGTCAGTCTTCGCTAACAGAGCACCCCTACCAAACTTACGCACCCATTTAGTGGCATCATCAAACGAGGCGTAAGACACTGCGCACAACTGCGGGTCAATAGCGTCATTGACCGAACCACCGCGTGCGACAGGTGGTGAATCAGGCGGAATTTATTAGGTTCCTTCTTGGGGACCTCCCCCAGTGGCGAAACCACTAAATCAGCCAGAGGAGGGAAAGAAAACAGTCCCGCCATCCTGCCCATGGACACTTCCTTAGACAATTTGCCCGAAACCACCTCCGGATGCAATTTTGTGGAACGCAAATTTTCACCCGCAGACGGAACGGTGGACAATGTACACGGAGTGATAAAACCCTCGGCAAACCCCTGAAACAGAAACTGCGCTGCGGCCCTGTCGGGATACCTATTGAGGAAGGGGACCATTTTTTCCACCTTCACCGGGGTTCTCCCTCTTTCCAGCGTTGGCTGACTTCGCTTTGCCCTGTTTGAAAGACTTCGCCAAGGGGTGAGAACCTCTGCATCAGGAGCATTCGTGACGAAAACGACACGAGCCCCCAAATCTACATGTGCTGTCATTGAAACGCCAGCAGTACCCCTTGCGGTTCAAGGCCGATGGTGTCGGGGTGATAGCACCAACAGCCCCTCCCTGAAAGGGCTGTGGAAATGTTCTCGTCTGAGTCATTAACTTCATCCACAAACCTATATCTTTGTGGTCCCATCTCAGAGAGGGCCTTACCGCCTTACGCTGACTAAATTGTTCGTCATAGCTTAGCCACGCAACGCCCCCATAAACCCTCTGAGCCTCGCTGATGGAGTCCAAATAACAGAAAAGAGTGGAACAGCACATTACACTGGCCAAAATGCTGAAAGCCTGAAGCCAATTTCCAAAAGTTAGAGGAATCAAGCGATATTGTCGCTTCTTCTCCTCCTCCTTTTTGCTATCGTCCGGTTTAACCTTGTCAAGGTTAAACTTTTCAAGTGGCAACAGAGCAAAAATCTAAACGTACTCAACTTTCCATATTCTGTCTTTCAGCTCGACTTTCAAATGGGCACCCAACGGGCCCTCAAAGCAAACGTATACCTCCCCCTTGGCAGAGTCGGCCAACCTCACCTCATCCGCGGTTCCTTCCGAGGGCCTGGGATCCATCGCCGCACCATCACCAAGAACCAATCCCAGGGCCGACACCACCGACGTCACCGGAGCACCTACTACCTGCCTGCCTCCCGTGACAGGCGATCTGTTGTCCCCCGCCGTCGTCCACGCGGTCACCAGCGACACCCCGGACGCGGCAGAAACCCCCGCGACACCACTCACTAGCAGGTCCCTGCAACCCGCCAACCAATTCTGCAAAATACGCTCCACCACCCCTTCTTGTCCCGCAGCCTGAACAGTTTTAGCACCATTAGCACATGTAATCCCCCTGTCCCCACCCCCCTGCAGCACTAGCCAACAATGTAGGTAACAGGTGCCCTGAAGGGGGACAACAGCAGGGGATAAAACAGGAGGAGGGACAACAGCTGCTGGGAAACAGTGAGAGGAGAGCACAGCAGGTAAACACACAGCAGAAGACACGGGCACAGATGAGGAACAAACAGGCACAGACTCTGTCACAAGTGACTTACCAGGCTGTCCCGGTGCTTGTCGACGCACAGCCGCGTCTCCAGCTCCCAGCCGACTCCTCAGCTCTTCCCCGGCAGCCTCTTCTTCCGAGAGTTCTCCTTCCGACCGGTCATTGTCCGGTTTCCGCGCGGTGCCCAGGGAACGTTTGCTGGAGCCGGCCCCGACAGGGCTCCGGCAGATGACATCATCGGCCGTTCCACGGCCCGACCATCCACGGACACAGCTCCTCCCATGCTGTGCGCTCTGCCTTGTATTCCTGGAGGCAGACGCAGCTCCCCTCTCCAGTATCGGGGGCGGAGACTCAGAACTCTGGTGCCGGGTACCTCGTCTTCTCTCCGGCGGGGTCCCGGCCGCACCAGGAGACAGGCCTGTACCCGCAGTAGTTGCTCCCCCCCCTGCCCCGCGGCCGTCACATCCTGCAGTTCAGAGGAAGATGGGCAGGAGCCGGTCACAGTACTGGCACTCCCGCAGGGGTCCCGCCTAAGTAGAGGATTCTTCCCAGCCCCACAGGCCTCAGAGGGGGTTTGTCTCTTGGCCTTAGGAGCTGAAGGGTCCTGTTTGCCGGGGCTCCTAGTGCGGTGGCAGACCCTAGGGGTCACTTCTGGACTCAGGCGCTCCGGAGGGTGAGACCTCCTAGCACGTGGTGGACGGGGGGCAGGAGAAGCAAGATCCTGCCCGACCCCTTTAGTATTCCTGCCAGCTGCCTCTCTAGCCACTGTGACCCATTAAGAACTGCAGCTGCCCGTAGCTGGGCGAATAAGCCCTCAGTGTCAGCCATGTCCAAAATAACAAGGCCTGTCTAACTGACTAAAACTCCTGCTCACCTAAATTCTCTTGCTCTGCCTGGCTCCAACTGACCCCAAGACTGCTCCTACAATGCCTACCCCTTCCTTGACTCCACCCTGACCTGACCTACTCCACCCTGCCATGCCTCGCTCTGCACCAATGTCTGCTAACCTTAATATTAATTATTATATTTTAAAAATCTGCCCAACTACAGCCTACCCTGCCCCCCCCCCCCCCAGTCATGCAGGCCTTCCGTTCCAATGCTGCGCATCCCACTACATGGCCTGGTTCTGGAGATAATACACTGGTGTGAACAGGGGCATAGTGCTTTTTTTTTGCCAGTGTTGTGTTTAAAATCCATTCACCCCCCCCTCCAAAAATATAAAACCTGTATTAGCTTGCAAAAGTTAAAAAAAATTAAAAAGTGCGATATTGACCTGAAACATTCGCTGAAAGACACATCATGCTGCGGCAGCACTAATGTGAACCAAGGTTGCCAACGTCCCGCATCATTTTTTACTGACAAAACATGGCAAATTTATTGGCGGAGCACCATTTTTTACTGGCAACCTGAGAAATGACAGAACTCCTATTGAAAACTAACACAGTGAATAGTGATGGACAAACTTCCGACGGGACGTTTCGCGAACGGCGGGCCCCATTGACTTTAATGGCAGGCGAACCTTAAAAACCTCCAGGTCATATTTTCAGCCACAAAATACTTACTAGCTGTGCACACATAGTCCCACAACATGGACACTGACATACCAGAAGTATTAAGTGAATCTGGGATTGACAACGACAAACATTCTTTATTTATCTGTGAAATTTTGTCAATTCAAGGCCATGGAGGAGAGGCAAGGTCAGGCCAGGCTATGAAGGGGGTGCAGGAGATGATTGATCAGTGCCACATTCAGGGCAACGCAGTCCTGTGCCAGTGTCCCAGTGTGCCAACCTGTGCTTGAGCCCCTGACCCCTCCCACTGCCCGGCCCTTACTCCACCTATGCAGGGCTCCACTGCGGTGGTCCGAAGGTGCCAGTCCAGTGCTGATCCATTTCTCAGCCATGGTGCTGGCACTGCCTGCTGATTGGCTTCTCCGCTGCTCTCTCCCTCACTGACACCAGCACCGCGATAGAGAGCACTGACACCAGCACCGCGATAGAGAGCACTGACACCAGCACCGCGATAGAGAGCACTGACACCAGCACTGACACCAGCAACTCGCTGCAGGACCCAAAAATATGACACAGTTCAACCTCTTCAATCAGGAGGGTACGGGCATATAGTACGGTATGCTTTTTTTGTACACGTGAGCCAAAGGTAGAAAAAAGGTCCGTGTGCTAGATTATATAAATCGTTTATAGAGTTATGCATATACATGGTCTACTGGTCACATGTGTTGAATTCCTCCGAGATCCATGCCTCATTCATTTTTATAAATGTGAGGTAGTCAACACTGTCGTGAGCTAGGCGAGTGCGCTTATCGGTCACGATCCCCCCTGCTGCGCTGAACGTCCTTTCGGACAGGACACTGGACAAGGGGCAAGCCAACAGTTCCATTGCAAATTGTGCAAGCTCTGGCTAGAGGTCAAGCCTGCCCACCCAGTAGTCCAGGGGTTCATCAATTCTCAGAGCGTCCACATCGGCTGTTAACCCGATGTAGTCGGACACCTGTCGGTCTAGGCATTCCCTGATGCTGGATCCAGATGACACCTGTCGATGGGTCGGCTGAAAGAATGATCTCATATCAGAAGTGACCAACACATCTTCAAACCGCCCTCTTCTTGCAGGCGCTGTTGGATTGGTACCCGCAACTCTTTCTCTGGAAGTGGGAATTTCTCTGCCAGCGCACGCAAAAGCAGAATGGAGCATTTTTTTAAGCAAGGCCTGTAAGTGCTCCATTCTGACAGCCCTGTGATGGTGGTAACATTTCCGCCCTTTTGTGTTTGTATCGGGGGGCTAAGTACGTTGCCACCCAGTACTGGTCGTTGACCTTTATGCTTTTTATACTGGGGTTCCAGTTATAGCACTGGAGCATGAAGGCCCCCATTTGCACTAAACTGGAAGCGGTGCGGTGGCCTGGCTCCTGCTCATCATTCAGCATAATGTCATCCTCCTCGTTCTCCTACCCCCATCCACGGACAACAACAGGGATCCCAGAAAGGTTTAAAGCATGCTGTTCTTGCTCCTCCTCATCCGCCCCAGCACCATCCTCCTATGACTCCTCTTCAGACTCCTGTTGTTGACTTGTCTCAGATAGAGAAGCCCTCCCTGGGAAATCATCCAGCATTGCGACTTCCTCATCTTCCTGCTCCTCCACGGCTTGATCAATGACACAACGCAATGCACGCTCCATAAAGAAGACGTGAGGTACGATTTCACTGATATCGCCATGGCTGCGACTGACCAGTTTGGTGATCTTATCAAAATGGACGCAGAAGTCTGCATGCGTCGCGCATGAGCAGCCACTGGCGCGGTAAAAAAAAAAACAAGCCCCCAGAACCTGTTCTGCCGCAGAGTTCGTACAGGTAGTCGTTAACTGCACGTTTCTGCTGAAGCAGCCTATCAAGCATATACAAGGTTGAGTTCCATTGCGTCGGGCAATCACAAATAAGACGTCTGACCGGCAGATTGTGTCGCCGCTGAATGTCAGCAAGACGAGCCATGGCCATGTAAGGTCTTCTGAAATGGGCCGAGATTTTCCTTGCCTGCCGCAAGATGTCCTGGACCCCAGGGTATTTGACAACGAATCGCTGCACGACCAAGTTTAAGACGTGTGCCATGCATGGCACATGTGTAATTTTGCCCTGTTTCAACACGCTAAGCAGATTGGCACCATTGTCACACACCACTTTACCAACTGTCAAATTGAGCGGTGTTAGCCACTGATCTGCCTGTGAACGCAAAGCTGAAAGGAGTGCAGGGCCAGTGTGGCTCTTGGCTTCCAGGCACAACAGACGCAGCACAGCATGGCAACGTCTCACCTGGCACGTCGAATAGGTCCTGGGGATCTTGGGCGGCGCAGCGGAAGAGACAGTAGCAGCGGAAAAGGAGGAGTCAGCCGAGGAGGAGAGGGAGGATGGAGTAGGAGGAGGAGAAGAAGAGGCAGGCCTGCATGCAATCTGTGGCGATAAAACCAAATCTACACGGGTGCCACGGGTTACATGCTTGACGGCCGTCAGAAGGTTCACCCAGTGGGCAGTAAAAGTTATATACCTTCCCTGCCCGTGTTTGCTAGACAACGTACCTGTGGTCAGATGTATCTTGGCACCGACACTGTGTGCCAGAGATACATTCACTTGCCGCTGAACATGGCCATATAGCTCTGGGATGCCCTTCTGCGAGAAATACTTCCTTCCTGGGACCTTACATTGTGGTGTTCCAATGGCCACAAATTTTCGAAAGGCCTCCGAGTCCACCAGTTTATGTGGCAGTAGTTGGCGGGCTATCAGTTCTGACAAGCCAGCAGACAACCGTTGGGCAAGAGGGTTATCCGGCGTCATCATTTTTTTATGCTCGAACATTTGGCCCACGGAAGCCTGCCTTTTTCCAGAAAAACGTGAGGACACCATGATGGAAGGTTGAGTGGAGGACAATTCTGAGGAGAGAGGAGAAGTAGAAGAAGCTGGATGGTGAGAGCCTGGAGTGTGGCTTTGTGAGTTCTGACTGCATTGCTCCCACTAGGCTCGGTGATGGCAGCTCATGTGCCTTCTTAAGGAGGTGAGTGTTGTGCCGCGTACACACGTGCGGACTTTTGCCGGCGGACCTAGTCCAGCGGACAATCCCGCGGGACTTTCCAGCTAGGTCCGCTGGACTTTCCGAGCGTGTGGACTTGCCCACACACGCACGGACTTCTCCAGCGGATAATCCGCCGGCCAAAAGTCCGCGGGACTTTTGAAAATGAACGGACTTGCCCACACACGGAGCAGTCCGTTCATTTCGAACGTAACTTCAGGTTACGTAGCTAGCGTAGGCAGTAAATGCCGCCGCGCTAGCTCCGCAAGCTGGCATGGATTTAAAGGGAATCCCCACGCCGAAAAAACGGCGTGGGGGTTCCCCCCAAATCCAAGTCAGACCCTCATCCGAGCACGCAGCCTGGCAGGCCAGGAAAGGGGTGGGGACGAACGAGCGCCCCCCCCCTCCTGAGCCGTACCAGGCCGCGTGCCCTCAACATGGGGGGTGCCCTGGGGAAAGGGGGGCCGTGCGCCCCCCCCCCCCCACCCCAAAGCACCTTGTCCCCATGTTGATGAGGACAAGGGCCTCTTCCCGACAACCCTGGCCGTTGGTTGTCGGGGTCTGCGGGCGGGGGCTTATCGGAATCTGGGAGCCCCCTTTAATAAGGGGGCCCCCAGATACCGGCCCCCCACCCTATGTGAATGAGTATGGGGT
Organism: Lithobates sylvaticus; assembly: GCA_028564925.1. NCBI lineage: Eukaryota > Metazoa > Chordata > Amphibia > Anura > Ranidae > Lithobates > Lithobates sylvaticus. The sequence goes on along the minus strand of CM053028.1, from coordinate 507,460,827 downwards.
ACGATGTACCCCTACCCATTCACCTAAGGTGTAAAATGTAAAGTACAAAAACACACACACTTTTGAAAAAATATTTTATTGCACTGCTCCGGGGGTCTTCTTCCGTCTTGGGGGTCTTCTCGCCGGACTCCTCCGCTCTCTTCTGCTCTTTTACCTAGCTCTTTCACGAACGGAGGAGTCCGGCTACCTTCTTCGTCGTCGCCGCCGTCGTCTGGGGGTCTCGATCCGCCTTCGGGGGTCTTCCGGGGGTCTCTTCTGTTCTTGCGGTCGTCGTCTTCCGCGCCGCCGGCGCCTTCTTCTTCTTGTCCTTCTTGTTCTTCTTCTTCTTCCGATGTTGACCCGTCGCTGTCTCTGCCCGGAATGCCTGTGCCGCTCTGCGCTCGGACTTATATAGGGACATGGGGGACAGGGTCACATGTTCATGTCACATGGTGACCCCGCCCCCTTGCGATGTCACAGTCCCAGCATCCTCCGGGACTGTGACAACACAAAGGGGGCGGGGTCACCATGTGACATGTGCATGTGACCCTGTCCCCATGCCCCTATATAAGTCCAAGCGCAGCGCGGCACAAGCATTCCGGGCAGAGAGAGCGTCGGGTCAACATCGGAAGAAGAAGAACAAGAAGAAGGACAAGAAGAAGAAGAAGACGCCGGCGGCGCGGAAGACGACGACCGCCGCAAGAACAGAAGAGACCCCCGGAAGACCCCCGAAGGCGGAAAGAGCTAGGTAAAAGAGCAGAAGAGAGCGGAGGAGTCCGGCGAGAAGACCCCCAAGACGGAAGAAGACCCCCGGAGCAGTGCAATAAAATATTTTTTCAAAAGTGTGTGTGTTTTTGTACTTTACATTTTACACCTTAGGTGAATGGGTAGGGGTACATCGTACCCCATACTCATTCACATAGGGTGGGGGGCCGGGATCTGGGGGCCCCCTTATTAAAGGGGGGTTCCCAGATTCCGATAAGCCCCCGCCCGCAGACCCCGACAACCAACGGCCAGGGTTGTCGGGAAGAGGCCCTTGTCCTCATCAACATGGGGACAAGGTGCTTTGGGGTGGGGGGGCCGCACGGCCCCCCTTTCCCCAGGGCACCCCCCATGTTGAGGGCACGCGGCCTGGTACGGCTCAGGAGGGGGGGGGCGCTCGTTCGTCCCCACCCCTTTCCTGGCCTGCCAGGCTGCGTGCTCGGATGAGGGTCTGACATGGATTTGGGGGGAACCCCCACGCCGTTTTTTCGGCGTGGGGAGTCCCTTTAAATCCATGCCAGGTCACGGAGCTAGCGCGGCGGCAGTAACTGCCTACGCTAGCTACGTAACCTGAAGTCACGTGCTAAATGAACGGACTTGCCGATGAGCGCAAGTCCGTTCATTTCAAAAGTCCCGCGGGACTTGCCCACTAACGGCGGGATTGTCCGCCGGACTGCCAAGTCCAGCGGATAATTTTAAAACCTAACTTAAAACTTTGGTCCGCCGGACTTTGGCGCCAAAAAGTCCGCCGGCGCCCACACACGAGGGGATTATCCGTTGGACTTCAGTCCAGAGGATAATCCCGCGGGATTGTCCCTTCGTGTGTACGCGGCATTGGGCTTACCGCGACTCCATTGGGACGGAAAGTGAGGTGAAATGTTCTGAACAGGTGCACAGACAGCAAAACAAATGTTACAGGGGTGATAACCCTTCCCTATGCTCTCCAAAAAGCTTAAAAAATAATTTTTTTTGGCTGCGCTACACTTAAAAATGTACCTGTCCCAAATTGCAAACAGATTCTACTTAAAGCGGTTCTGCACACACTATTTTTTTTTTTTGTTTTCCTGTAATGTTAAAATAATTTTTATTATTTCAATACACTCACGTTTTTGGTGTCCGTCCGTTGTCCGTGTCCGTAATTCTTAAAATTCTGAACTTTGAAAATATATGCCAGCAGCAATGTCATTTTGCTTGTGGGCATTTGAAACCCACAAGCATTTACTTCCTTGTTCCCTTTCCTTATGGGAACCAGCATGCCTCATGTTCGCCGAAATCTCCCGAGATTTCGGCCACATCCGCCGAAATCTTGCAAGATTTTGGCAGGAGCCCCGTAAATCTCGCAAGATTTTCGGCGGATGTCCGCACTGACTCCTGGGATCAATGACACCAGATCCCAGGAGACTGTGCTGCATGACGAGGATCGACAGACCCCGCACACCCCCGAAGAGACAGAGCAGCAATTACAAGGTAAGTGAAAAAAAAAAAACACGCCATTTAGTACTCTTTGCCTGATTTGGAAGGCAAAGAGATTTACTAAATAAAGTGTGCAGAACCACTTTAAGAACAAACCTACAGTTCTTGTTTGCACAGCCTGTATACTGCTGTTCAGAATATATAGGGTTTTAGGTATAGGGTTTTATTTTGGGTGCAGGGTTCCCCTTAATATCAATACAAGACCCAAAGGGGCTGGTAATGGGCTGAGGTGGGGGGGTGGGGGGGTTGGGGTAGCCATGCCATTTTTCTCAAAGATTTTCATCCATATTGCCAGGACGAGACATGACATTAAAGCCGCAAGCAGTTTTAAATGGCTTCTTTTTTTCCTTTTACAAATGCCATTTTGTGCAGGGACAGTTCTAAACACGGGAAACACACGCCACTTCACAGGCATACTTTAGACACCCCCCAGGTACCATATTTAAAGGAATATTTCACTTATTTTTTTTTTCACTTTATGCATCATTAAAATGACTGCTCCAGAAAAAACGTCCGTTTTTAAAACTTCTTTTTGCATTGATACATGTCCCCTGGGGCAGAACAACCCGGGTCCCTAAACTCTTTTTAGGACAATAACATGCATATTGGCCGTTATAATTAGCACTTTAGATTTCGAACTTTAGATTTACGTTTGCGTCCATTGTGACTAAGCAGGTTCTGGTGCGAACTGAACTGGGGGGTGTTCAGCTCATCCCTACTATATGAGACCGCAAATGTTTTATATTTGCCTTTCTATGAACGAGACCGTAACAAGTATTTTCTTCACAGGCTGTAAGGATAGGAAAGGAAACATAGTGTCATGTACTCAAATATAAAATCTTCAAAGAAAAAATATGGTTTTATATATATATATATATATATATATATATATATATATATATATACTGTACATTATACAGCATATATGTATTTTAGAACAGTTTATATTTTAGTACATGATGGGACACCATGGGGGTTATTTACTAAAGGCAAATCCACTTTGCACTTGGAAGTAGTCACTGTAGATCCGAGGGGGACATGCAAGGAAAATGAAAAACAGCATTTTAGCTTGCATATGATTGGATGATAAAATCAGCAGAGCTTCCCCTCATTTCAGATCTACCCCTTAGATTTAGAGCGACTGCACTTCCAAGTGCACTTGCAGTGCAAAGTGCAAAGTGGATTTACCTTTCAAAATAACCCCCACGTTTCCTTTCCTATCCCTGCAGCATGTGAGGAAAATAGTCATTATAGTCACCTGTTCTTATTTATTCAGTAATTTCAGTCTATAGATATAGAGATATATATATATATATATATATATATATATATATATATATATATATATATATATATATATTGTATTTATAGATATATATATCTATACACTTCAGACTAATAAAACTGGAATTATGACATTGATTCAGGCTCACGATCCACAACAAAATGACGACTTCAGCCTCCAGTCGGACTTTGGCCTCTAGTGTTTTACGTTGCCTTTCCCTGTGTGTATATTCTATATAGGACATGTGTTATATGGGAAATTTTAGTCTGCATATCCACGGCAAAATGGCGGCCGTGGTCCGTAGCCCAGTGCTTGTGTTTGGTCTCTAGTGTATGTGGGTGTGGGAGGATGTGTGGGGAGAGCTGGGAAGAGCAAGGCTGGGAGAGAGCTCAGTGTTTCTTTATCGATATATAGGGAGAGACATTATTTTACTCTAGACAGGGAGAGATCAGATCATTATATTCTATATACAGGGAGAGCTCATTATATTCTATATACAGAGAGAGACAGGGAGAGCTCATTATATACTATATACAGAGAGAGAGCTCATTATATACAGAGAGGGATTATGTACAGGGAGAGCTCATTATATACTATATACAGAGAGAGATTATGTACAGGGAGAGCTCATTATATACTATATACAGGGAGAGACCATTGTATACAGGGAGAGATTATTATATACAGGGAATGATTATATACAGGGAGAGACCATTATATACAGGGAGAGATCATTATATACTATATACAGGGAGAGATCATTATATACTATATACAGGGAGGGATCATTATATACTATATACAGGGAGGGATCATTATATACAGGGAGAAATCATTATATACAGGGAGAGATCATTATATTATATACGCATTATATATATACTATATACAGGGAGAGATCATTATATACTATATACAGGGAGGGATCATTATATACTATATACAGGGAGGGATCATTATATACAGGGAGAGATCATTATATACAGGGAGAGACCATTATATACTATATACAGGGAGAGACCATTATATACAGGGAGAAATCATTATATACTATATACAGGGTGAGATCAGAAATTCATAATACTACCGGCAGAAATTCTCTCTCACATGATACTAGCGGCAAAAGTGCTTTCATTCTCATAATATTACCAACAAAATTTATTTTATTCATGTGAAAATGAATACATGACAGAATTTCTTTCCCCGTATACTGCCAACAGAATTTCTCTTTCACATTTATACTACCAACAATTTATTTCATTCAAGTGACAGAATTGTATTTCATTCATTATAATACTAACAGAATTTCTCATTGACATTATACTAATGTGATTTATTTTTTTTCATTTACTTTATACTACGAATTTATTGGTTACATTCTGCTACCCATAAGTTTCACAATAAAATAACTGAATTTGTTTAAATTACATTATACTGCTAACAATTTATTTTAGTCACATTATACTAACAGAATTGAGTTCAGTAACAGAGATTAGCAGGCCGAAGTCAGTTGAGGTTGAAGTCAGAAGCAGATGGGTCCAGGCAGCAGGCAGGGAAATGGTAGGTCGAGGATACTGGAGAAATAGCTTTACCTCACTTCACTAATAGCGTGATGTATGGTAGATACAGAAGCACTCTCCTAAACAGAGGCAGAGGGACACTGGGGACAACAGTGTTAAATTCTATATTGGAAGCATACACATTTTTCTTTTATGAGGGGGGGTTGAAGAATATCTGGGAAATCTCTTTCCTGCAGCATGCTCACTGCATCATGGTGAATTTGTTCAGGTATTTGGCTCTCCTGATCAATGAGGGATGTGACAATGTTTTATAGATGAGAGGTGACCTGCCATGCATTAACATGTTAATTTTGTTCACATTGGCATCATCCCAGAAATATACATAAATAGAATTTAGAAAAAAAAAAGAAAAAAGGACTTTGTGTATGCCAGTGAGAACCACTCTCCAATATATATATATATATATATAAAAAATCATTCTGTCATAGAATAAATTTGTTTAACCGCTTCCCGACCGGCGCACACACATTAACATCGGCAGAATGGCACGGACAGGCATAAGGGCGTACAGGTACGTCCATTTGAATGTGCCATCGTGTGTGCGCCGGTTGGGACCTCCATGAGTCTGGTCGCGGGTCCTGCGGACTCGATCGCCGTGGGGATACCCGCGATCGTATCACGGGGAGATGCAGAAGTAAACAGCATCTTCCCGTTCTGCCTAGCAACAAGTGACACTGATCTCTGCTACAGGGAGCAGAGATCAGTGTCACACAGCCACGCCCCCCACAGTTAGCAACACACCCCTAGGACACACTTACCCCCTACACTGCCACCCCCTGGTTAACCCCTTCACTGCCAGTGTCATTTACACAGGAATCAGTGCAATACTTTTAGATTGTAAGCTCTAGCGAGCAGGGCCCTCTGATTCCTCCTGTATTGTAATTGTACAGTTTTCCCTGATGTTGCAAACTGTTGGCGCTATATAAACCCTGTATAATAATAATAATTTGTATAGCACTGATTGCTGTATAAATGACTGGTCCCAAAAATGTCTGATGTGTCAGCCATGATGTCGCAGTCACAATAAAAATCGCTGATCGCCGCCATTACTAAAACAAAAAAAAAATATATTAATAAAAATACCATAAAACGATCCCCTATTTTGTAAACGCTATAACTTTTGTGCAAACCAATCAATAATCGCTTATTGCAATTTTTTTTTTTACCAAAAATATGTAGAAGAATATCTATCGGCCTAAACTGAGGAAAAACATTTTTTTGATATATATTTTTGGGGGATATTTATTATAGCTAAATGTAAAAAAATGATGTGTTTTTTTTTTTTTTCAAACTTGACGCTCTTTTTTTGTTTATAGCGCAAAAAAAAAAAAACCACAGGGGTGATCAAATACCACCAAAAGAAAGCTCTATTTGTGGGAAATAACTCATTTCACATTGAGGATCATGTATGTTATATACACAACTCTGTATATAAGGCTCTGACTACAATCAGAAATGAAAGAAAGACAATTAAATAAATATATACTCTAAAGACATGAGAAAAGGGTAAAAAGAAAAGGATTACCTGTGGTTTTAGCAGGTAGGAATATAGTCTGAATACAGGCAAAGCATTGGTCAGGACAGCCAAGGGAGTCGTCCAGGCAGCAGGCAGAGATATGACAAAGTATTGGTCCTGGCAGTAGGCAAGAACATAGTGCAGAGGCATGGTCAGTTCAGGTGGCAGGCAGGGGCGTGGTCAGTTCAGGTGGCAGACAGAGGTGTGGCCAGTTCAGGTCGCAGCAGGCAGAACTTAAATAAGAAATAAGGCTTAGGGCCCAGTCAGGTAAACCTGAGAACAGGTTGTTGAGGCTTCTCCCCACCTTTTAATCCTCTGTCTCCAGACCCTAATCCGAGAAAACAAAAACTCGGAGAAAGCCAAACAAGTTTTTGCCACTTGGATAAGCTTTTAAGAAGCCCCTCACATATGTGAGACCCCTGTGTGTTTTCTTGAATTCCATTACTACAGTGGCAGGGAAAAAGCACGGCCATTTCACAGGACAAGGTCACTTCACGTGGAATGCAGAAACATGGTTGGCAGAGGCATAGTCGATAAACAGCCGGGTCATTAACAGAAATAGCAGATATTGGAAACTGGAAGAATATCTTCACTTTACATATTCTTCACTAATCGTGTAGTGAAGTGTGATAGCTCAGATAGCACAGCACTGTCCAATACAGATGCCTGGCTGGGAGGAACAGTAGTATCGGTTGTAATGGCGAAGTCTTATACTTGAACATACACTACATTTTTTTTGGGGGGGTTGCGACCTGTTTGGGTAAGAGGGAGGATATCGGGGAAGTACCTTTTCATGAAGTCTGGCTAATATATCTGAACTAATTTGTTCAGGGGCATGGCCATACGGACAGAGAAGGTATGTAATAACGTCATCTTCACATTTTAGGTAGTTTTTATTTTTTATTTTAGAGAAAACAGTGTAGAACAGAGTATAGAAGCGACTCAGCACAACAGTCACTCACAAGGCCAACAATTACATTAACACAGACTATCTAACAGAAGCACTAACTAGACAATTATGACGGCCTTCCCCCACCCTCCAACAACTGCAAGACTCGGTTCTCTCGCTCCACTCTCAGGACTGTATCCAGATAAATTTGCACCAGGTACTCACTACATATAATGAGGAGTGATAGTTCTGTGCCTGTTACACCTCCAGAATAGTACCCCTTCATTCCACATACTGCCCCCCCCCCCCCCCCACCATTTCAGTTTCATAGTGACCAATCTCTGTGGGAAGCCCTTGAAGTTGGCCCGTCCTGTCCCACAGGCCACAGTCTTCTTTAGGTACAGATGGTGGCATAGTGGGGTCTCAGGGTGCTGCTAGCAATAATATAAGTCTTTATGTCCTCCGCGGCATGCTGCCTTCTACTGTAGAATTTAAACCGCTCTGCAATTTCTAACAGCTTTGGGTTCTAGTGCTCATGTAGCTTCTGAATTAACTCAGGCAGGGGCTTATGCCGCGTACACACGATTGGGATTCTCGTCGGAAAAAACTCTGACGGTTTTTTCGACGGAATTCGGACGGCATTCCTCTGAAGCTGTGTTGCCTACACATGATCACACCAAATTCCGACGGTCAATAACACAGCAGCATAAAACACGTTCAACAGCACTATAAAAGGGAAGTTTAATGTTTCCGAGCATGCGTCGGAATTTTGCGTGTCGGAATTGCATACACACGATCGGAAAATTCGATAGAAAGGTTTTCCGTCTGAAAAATTGAGAACATGTTCTCAATTCAAAGTCCGTCGGAAATTCCGACAGAAAAAGACCGTTGGGCATACACACAGTCGGAAAATTCGATGAAAAGCTCCCATCAGACTGTTTCCATCGGAAATTCCGACCGTGTGTACACCGCATTAAAGGCTGGCTTGTCTGGAGAAATTAGGTCTCTGAGATTGCCATATGCAGCTTGACCCAATGTTGTGAGGAAAACTGCAACTTTCTTTTTTACAGCCACACTATTTGCTTCCATATACTGTGCCAGCCTCTCCACCTAGGAGCTCCATGATTTAGCAACAGGATCAAATGCTGGCTGTCCTTTCCCTCATAAATTTTGAAATCATAAGTATAACCCGTGGCCCTGTTGCATGCCTGGTAAAATTTTACCCCATAGTTGTCTGTTAACTAGGGAGGTATTGTTTGAAGTTAAATCTTCTGGTGAAGTGGACTAGGGATTCATTCACACAAATTTTATATCGGAAGTAAACATTTGCTTGAAGCTAGAGCAAAAAGAATTAGTGGCCAAATTTCGAATAATTTGTCATAATCCGGATGATTTCAAGGGAGACACTGGGCATTATTATTTAAATTTAAAAATATAATTTCATAACGGGTTCTGGGCATCAAAGAAGAGTAGACTTGCATATGATTTATAGGTTGGGTGGACCAGTAGGCATGGTTGTCAATGTTCAGGGTTAATCTAAGGAAAATTTTAAATTCTTCCATGTTCAGGGGTTTCCACGCAAATGGGCGGGCGGGCATAGGAAGAATTTAGGATTTCCGGTAAATATATTGGCTGGAGTACAGATGACACTGTTCCACAATGTAATTCAGAAGCTCATCCATGAAAAATAAATGGGGGGGGGAAATAAAATGTGGTAACGTTTTCTGTTGTTATCTCAGGGGCCTGGCTGTGCTGTAAGGGGGGGGGGGGGTGCGGGCGGGAATTACAGTAACGGGCAGCCATGCAGACTACATTAGTACCTCTGGGAGGCTAGTATGGGCCCTGCCTTGTTGTTGTGGAAAGCACCTGGCCTATAATCCTAGGACTGTTGCCCTTCTGGTACTTTCCACAGGATTTATTGTGCTGCTGGTTGATGCCTGCACCTCCTCAAATGTCCTGAGCCTCTTTGTTTGGATTCTGTCCTTAGTTTCCATTTCAGAGCCACTACTTTCTACTGGGTCATACTTGCTATCCAATTCTGACAAAGTTCCCCGCTCTGGATACTCTGGAAAAGTCTCCTCACTGCTGAATAAAAGCCCATCTGATACTTTACACATTGCCCTTTACTGTTTTTAGCTTGTATCTTTACAACTGGACTATTTTTAATTCACTCCTTTATTGTGAGACTTTTTATTCCAATAAATTATATTGGTTAATTTGCACCATATGGAGCATTTTTTCCTGTTTTCTCACAACATGTCCCGCTACATGTGATCTCGGATGAGCTGGAAGTACAAGTTTCCTACTGTGTACCAACCATTTTGTGCATTTTCTGGATGATTCATCGTGTGTCTACCCCTGGAAGTTTTGGTGATGCCCTAAGGCTGCGTGTCCATATCCATAAGGCGTATCCATAGGACCCGGAACCCTCTTCCAACATCCAAAGGGAGAAAAACACACAAGGGATGTTTGTTGCTCCTGAATTAGGGGGGAAGCCACGTGGTTTTGAAGTGCATAGGGAAGGCTGGCATGGGTCCTAACCCTTTGGGGCTGAGATGACACCCCACTAGTGCTTGGCCTTTGTTGCAGTGGTACTCCATTACTTGTGGATGGCACTGCGCTACTTGTAGTAGCCATGCTGCTCCTCGCTAGAACGCATTCATTTCATGGGCACACTTTTCACTTCCTCTGATTCTGTAGCAGTCCCACTGCTTAAAACGGGTTCAAATGCTGAATCAGACTCGGAGCTCCCCGCTGCTCTGGTCGCTCAGGCTAAGAAGCTGGTATGCCTCCTCAGTGGAGAGATATGTTTTCGCCATACTGGTGACTTTGGTGCGATAGGGATACTAGGACAGAAGTAGAAAAGATGTATCAGGGATACTAGGACAGATGTGAGTGTTGATGAGGTTGCTCTGATGTGCACTAATGCACTGTTGCTGCACTGATGGGGGCTGAACACTCACTTATGGGCACTAATGAGCACTGATTGGCACCGATGGCACTGTAGGGCACCGATGAGGACTGTATTGGGACTAATGTAGCACTGATCAACATACATTACATCAATTTAAAAGCGATCAGTGAAAAATCCAAAGGATGCAATTTAACAAATTAGCAATAGTGAAATATTGTATAACAAATAAAAGTCCTGGGTGATGGTGCTAACAATGCTAAAAAGAAGTGAATGGAGTGGGGTGTTCCCTCTTTCACTATGTGCAAAATGAAAACAGTAAAGATAGGTGTCACTACACAGCAAAAACAGACACCCAAGTGCTGGGTGGTCTCTCACCTTACAGCTGTAAGGTAACAGCATATGAGGATAATATTGAAGATCCTGGGGGGGGGGGGGGTGCAATCACTCTTGCTGTGGGCTTCTATGAATGGATGCCAACCACTTCCTCTAGGGGGCCTTGTTCTTCTAGTAGATTCCCATTGGGATAGATGTACTAAATGTGCTTCTTTGGAGTGAATATGTATCCCTCCTATGCTTACCCATATGGTATATGGAAGGAAAGGGGTGCCAGATAGTGTAATATTGTAAAACAGATGATAATTTATTTAAAAAAAACACAGCTGATGTAATCACATACTCAAAACAAATAATGCTGCACTGGTGATAATATGTCCAACCACTTAATGTATCAATTTTCCTGTGAAAATATGAGTGCCAACATAATATGTGAATATACAATAATTTGTTGAATGTGCCTCCATTATGACTTGATTTATGTGAGAGAGAAAGAGCTCTAAATAGTGCATATATCATTTTAAAAAATATTCAGTTAATTCAAAAATGTGCATAGACCAACTGTATACAGCATATATCATATAAAACCAAGATGCTGCAGCTACTTCGTGCCTCACCATGAGAGATGCAAATGCATCTTGTCAAACCAATCTGCCCCTCCGCTACGTGTTATATCACAGGGTCTTGAGACTCATCAGGGTGATTCCTAAAGTCGGACAAGATGCTGTCTCCTCTTTATACCGCTCCACTCCACCCAGTTGATTTTTTTGCTTTTGCAGGTGTGCTCATAGCCAATATTTCCCCCTTTCCCCAAACTCGCCGACTCCCCTCCTCCTTAGTTTCATATTAACCAACATTTGACGGAAGCTCTTTCGACTAGCTCTCATGGTGCCACATGCTAGTTTTCTTCTGGTGAAGATTGAGGAAAAGGGGCAAACTAATATAATAGTTATCAACATAGAGATGATGAACTTTTTTGAGGAGTGGGACTATAAGGCCCCATTAACTTTTCTACTTGATCCAATATAGTCTGGGCATTCAGGGGGATGCAGCTGGGCTGGGATGAAATGCTTGATGCCCAGCCTGCCAGCAAAGTGGACATGTTACTCATCCACACAGATATGTTTGTCCAGGATAAATAATTTGGCCACTTCCTAATTCTTTTATCAGCAGAAATTGCCCAATTTTATACAATTTATCATTAGGGATGAGCCGAACACCCCCCGGTTTGGTTTGCGGCCAGAACATGGGAACAGACCAAAAATTTGTGCCAACACGCAAACCCCGTTAAAGTCTATGGGGCCCAAAGTGAAAAATCAAAAGTGCTAATTTTAAAGGTTAATATGCAAGTTATTGTCAAAAAAAGTGTTTGGGGGCCCGGGTCCTGCCCCAGGGGAGATGAATCAATGCAAAAAAGGTTTTAAAAACGGCCATTTTTTTCAAGAGCATTGATTTTCATAATGCTTAAAGTGAAACAATAAAAGAGAAATATTCCTTTAAATACCGTGCCTGGGGGGTGTCTATAGTATGCCTGTAAAGTGGCGCATTTGTCCCGTGTTTAGAAATGTCATTTTGTGCAGGGACTGTTCCAAAGGAATAAAAGTAATTTAAAACTGCTTGCGGCTGTAATGTAATGTTGCCCCCCCCCCCCCCCCCCCCCCCATTACCAGGCCCTTTGGGTCTGGTATGGATATTAAGGTGAACCCAGCACCCAAATTTAAAAAAAAAAAACAAAGCGTGGGGTCCCCAGGCCCTATATACTCTGAACAGCAGCAGTATACAGGCGGCCCCGTGGTTACAAACAAGATAGGGACTGTAGGTTTGTTGTTAAGTTGAATCTGTTTGTAATTTGGAACAGGTACATTTTGTAAGTGTAGCTCTAGCCAAAAAATCTATTTTTAAGCTTTTTGGATAACATAGGGAAGGGTTATCATCACCCCTGTAATATTTGTGTTGCTGTCTGTGCCCCTGTTCAGAAGATTTCACTTGTCTTTCTGTCCCAATGACAATTGGATTTTGAAAATTTGGGGTTATTAGGGAAACAAGGATTTGTGATAAAGCATAGTGGTTGTGGTTCCCTGAACCGAAAATATTCTGAGAAGCTATCATTATGAAAATTGAGGAGTAATAGAATAGTCACTCAGCATAATAGGATAGTCACTCAGCATATGCAGTCTTCAATGGATCCCACGTCTATAGAAAAATAAATCAGTTACATCAGCATCAAGTGCTTGGTAGCTAGTGATCCAAGACTGATTCATTTTTATGAATGTGAGCCAATCAACAGAGTTTGTGGACAGGCACACTCTGTGATCGGTTACAAAGCCTCCAGCAGCACTGAATGTGCGTTCAGAAAGAATGCAGGATGCAGGACAGGCCAGTAGCTCAATTGCATATTGAGCAAGCTCTGACCAGTGGTCCATCCTCAAGACCCAGTAACCCAGTGGACATTTTGGTGGAAAGGTCTCCAAGTCTGCTCTTGCCCCTAGATATTCCTGCACCATTTCCCTGCCTGCTTCCTGGACCCATCTGCTTCTAGACTTCAACCTCAACTGACGTCCAGCCTGCTAATCTCTGGTTACTGAAACTCAATATCTGTTAGTATTATGTGACTAAAATAAATTGTTAGCAGTATCAATGTTATTTAAAACACATTTCAGTTATTTTAATGTGAAATCTAATGTTGTAGCAGAATGTTACCATTAAATTCTTAGTATAAAGAAAATGAAAAAGAATAAATCACCTTAGTATAAATTTGTTCAATGATAAATTCTGTTAGTATTATAATTGTATTGAAATACACTTCTGTCACTTGAATAGAAATACATTGTAGTTAGTATAAATTGTGAAAGAAGAATTTCTGTCGGCAGTAAACGGTGAAAGAAGATTCTGTAATGTAAATGACATTGTCCAGTTGAATCATGTACATTAAATACATTGTCAACAATGAATAAAAAAATTTTTTGTTGGAAATATTATGAAGAATGAAAGCCCATTTGGCCGTAGTATCATTTGAGGAGAGAATTTCTGCCGTTAGTATTATGAAATACTGATTCTCCACCCCCTGTGTATCGTATTATAATGGCACCTCTACCTGTAAATATTGAATTCTTCCCTGTTTATATAATGGTCCTCTTTCCTGTATATAGTATTATAATGATCCCTCACTGTATATAGCATATATATGATCTCTCCCCTGTATTTAGTATATAATGGTCCTCCACCCTGTATATAATCATTCCCTGTATATAATGATAGCTACTCCTGAATAAAATGGTCTCAACCTTGAATATAGTATGATAATGATCTCTCCCTGTAAATAGTATATAATGATCTCTCACCTGTATAAAGTAGTATAATGAGCTCTCCCGGAATACCAATGGTCTCTCCCTGTATTTATGAATATTATGGATCTCTCCCCGCCCCTGTATATATTAAATAATGTTTCTTCTCCCTGTCTACAATGGTCTCTCTTCTGTAAATAGTATATATTGCTCTCTCCCTGTAGATAGTATATAAAGAGATCTCGCCCAGTATATATTAATATAATGGTCTCTCCCTGTATCATTATCTCTCCTCTGGTATTTTCTTTATAATGAGCTCTCCCTGTATATTAGAATATTAATGAGCTCTCCCTTGTTATATAGTAAATAATGAGCTCTCCCTGTAAATCGTATATTAATGGTCCTCGCCCTGTATATACTTCATTCCATGTATTAAAATGCGTATCACCCTGTATATAGTATATATTGATCTCTCCCTGTATATAGAGTATACAATGGTCTCTCCCTGGTATATAAATCATTCCCTGTATATATTGATCTCACCTTCTATACCAATGTTCTCTCCCTGTAGATAGTATATAATGATCTCTCCCTGTATTTAGTAAAATAATGGTCTCTCCCTGTTACAATATTTCTCTCTCCTGTATATAGTATATACTGGAGCTCTCCCTGTTACTTAATCCCTCTCTGTATATTAAAAATAATGAGACTTCTCTCCTGTACATAATCTCTCTCTGTCTATAGTATATAATGCGCTCTCGCTGTACCATAATCTCTCATCGGTAATATATGTCTATAATGAGCTCTCTCCCTGTATATAGAATAAAAGGGATCTGAACTCACCCTGTCTTATGAGTAGTTAATTTCTCCTCCCTAATATAGCGATGAAGAAAGCACTGAGCGGCTCCCAGCCTGGGCTCTTCCCAGCTCTCCCCACACCTCCACACACCCCACCTACCCTAGAGACCAAACACAAGCACTGGGCTAACGGACCACGGCCGCCATTTTGCCGTGGATATACAGACAATAAATTTCCCATGTAACACATGTCATATTCTATATATTTCAAATATACACACAGGGCAAAGGCAACGTAAAACACTAGAGGCCAAAGTCCGACTGGAGGCTTGAAGCCGTCATGTTGTTGTGGGATCGTGAGCCTGAATCAATGTTCATAATTCCAGTTTTATTAGTCTGCAGTGTAATAGTCCTGCTGTGTAGTATGATAAATAATCTATATATAATATATTATATATATATATAGTATATAGATATATATAGATACTATATATTTAGTATAATATACATATAGACTGGACAATGACTGAATGAATCAAGAACTCGGTGACTATAATGACTATTTTCCTCACATGCTTGCCAGGGATAGGAAAGGAAACGTGGGGGTTATTTTGAAAGGTAAATCCACTTACGTGGGGGTTATATCCACTTTGCACTTTGCACTGCAAGTGCACTTGGAAGTTCAGTCGCTCTAAATCTAAGGGGTAGATCTGAAATGAGGGGAAGTTCTGCTGATTATATCATCCAATCATATGCAAGCTAAAATGCTGTTTTTCATTTTCCTTGCATGTCCCCCCCTCGGATCTACAGTGACTACTTCCAAGTGCAAAGTGGATTTGCCTTTAGTAAATAGCCCCCATGGTGTCCCATCATGTACTAAAATATAAACTGTTCTAAAATACATATAAACACATATATGCTGTATAATGTACAGTATATATAATATATATATAATATTATATATATATATATATATATAAACCATATTTTTTTCTTTGAAGATTTTATATTTGAGTACATGACACTATGTTTCCTTTCCTATCCTTACAGCCTGTGAAGAAAATACTTGTTACGGTCTCGTTCATAGAAAGGCAAATATAAAACATTTGCGGTCTCATATAGTAGGGAAGAGCTGAACACCCCCCAGTTCTGTTCGCACCAGAACCTGCGAACGGACCGAAAGTTTGCACAAACGTTTGAACCCTACTAGTTACAATAGACGCAAACGTTCGAAATCTAAAGTGCTAATTAGAACGGCCAATTTGCATGTTATTGTCCTAAAAATGGTTTAGGGACCCGGGTTCTGCCCCAGGGGACATGTATCAATGCAAAAAGAAGTTTTAAAAACTGACGTTTTTTCAGGAGCAGTCATTTTAATGATGCATAAGTGAAAAAAAAAAATAAGTGAACTATTCCTTTAAATATGGTACCCGGGGGGTGTCTAAAGTATGCCTGTGAAGTGACATGTGTTGCCCGTGTTTAGAACTGTCCCTGCACAAAATGGCATTTGTAAAGGAAAAAAAGAAGCCATTTAAAACTGCTTGCGGCTTTAATGTCATGTCTCGTCCAGGCAATATGGATGAAAATCTTTGAGAAACTGGCATGGCTACCCCAACCCCCCCTCCCCCCACCTCAGCCCATTACCAGCCCCTTTGGTTCTTGTATTGATATTAAGGGGAACCCAGCACCCAAAATAAAAACCTATACCTATAACCCTATATATTCTGAACAGCAGTATACAGGCTGTGCAAACAAGAAACTGTAGGTTTGTTCTTAAAGTGGTTCTGCACACATTTATTTTAGTAAATCTCTTTGCCTTCCAATTCAGGCAAAGAGTACTAAATGGCGTGTTTTTTTTTTTCACTTACCTTGTAAATGCTGCTCTGTCTCTTCGGGGGTGTGCGGGGTCTGTCGATCCTCGTCATGCAGCACAGTCTCCTGGGATCTGGTGTCATTGATCCGAGGAGTCAGTGCGGACATCCGCCGAAAATCTCGCGAGATTTACGGGGCTCCTGCCAAAATCTTGCAAGATTTCGGCGGATGTGGCCGAAATCTCGGGAGATTTCGGCGAACATGAGGCATGCTGGTTCCCATAAGGAAAGGGAATAAGGAAGTAAATGCTTGTGGGTTTCAAATCCCCACAAGCAAAATGACATTGCTGCTGGCATATATTTTCAAAGTTCAGAATTTTAAGAATTACGGACACGGACAACGGACGGACACCAAAAACGTGAGTGTATTGAAATAATAAAAATTATTTTAACATTACAGGAAAACAAAAAAAAAAAAATAGTGTGTGCCGAACCGCTTTAAGTAGAATCTGTTTGCAATTTGGGACAGATACATTTTTAAGTGTAGCGCAGCCAAAAAAAATTATTTTTTAAGCTTTTTGGAGATCATAGGGAAGGGTTATCACCCCTGTAACATTTTTTTTGCTGTCTGTGCACCTGTTCAGAACATTTCACCTCACTTTCCGTCCCAATGTCAAATGTTTTTGGAAAAGTGGTGTTTTTATTGAAACAAGGATTGCTGATAAAGCATCAGTAGAGAGGAGACACCTTTTTCCCATATTAACTCTTACAGGCTAGAATTTCCCTTCCTAGGGGTATATTTCCTCTCACTTCCTGTTGTCTCCTTCCGATTGCAAGTAGGAGTCGTTTGTAAGTTTGGATGTTTGAAAGTAGGGGCCTGCCGTATATACTCTGCAGAAATTTGCCCCTTAGATGTTGGTGTTGCCACAAAACTGTAAGCCCTCACAGTTCCTCTTGGTGGGCGCAGGAATGGGCCCTGCTGTAAACGATTATATCAGGCATTGTAATTACATGCCATTGTTGAACAGTGGTAGGAAAAATTGGGCATTTGGTGGTGGTGCTTGTGCTACAACACTGTAAGCCCTCACAGTTACTCTTAGTGGGCGCAGGAATGGGCCCTGCTGTGAATTATTAGATCAAGAATTGTAATTGCATGCCCCTGTTGAACAGGGGCATAAAAATTGGCCCTTTGGGGGTGGTGGTGGACGGTGTTGCCACAACACTGTAAGCCCTCAGAGTTACTCTTGGTGGGCGCAGGAATGGGCCCTGCTGTGAATTATTAGATCAAGAATTGTAATAGCATGCCCCTGTTGAACAGGGGCAGAAAAATTGGCCCTTTGGGGGTGGTGGTGGACGGTGTTGCCACAACACTGTAAGCCCTCAGAGTTACTCTTGGTGGGCGCAGGAATGGGCCCTGCTGTGAATTGTTAGATCAAGAATTGTAATTGGCCAGCCACTCTACCAAGTCTTCAGCGTGATGTGGCTCAACACATCCAGCTGCTGAATATAAGGACAAGCGTAGCGTGTCCCACAGCCACGTGCTGATGACGATGCACCGCGTCCACGACCAGGTAGGTAGTACAGTATATAGAGGTGAAATACACTGATAATATACTAAAATATAATAAAATACTTTCAAATATAGAAAGCATAGTACAGTGCATTTCTACTGTGCAGCATTGTGACTGCTGAGCGGTTCTGCAGCGATACTACAAAGAGTGACAAACGCAATTATAAAAAAGTATTATAGCTGGTGTGATAGACCAGTGGCCCCCCAAAACGACAGATTGAAGCGGGGTGTTTTATACCTTCTTCCACATATACTACACTTCTCTAGAGACTTTTGTCACAGGGTCATTTAAAAAAAGACAGGCAGAGGAAGAGGCAAGCCCTTCCGCAGGGGTGGTAGGGATAGGGCAGGAGCTGTCTGTGCACCTGTTCAGAACATTTCACCTCACTTTCCGTCCCAATGACAAATGTTTTTGGAAAAGTGGTGTTTTTATTGAAACAAGGATTGCTGATAAAGCATCAGTAGAGAGGAGACACCTTTTTCCCATATTAACTCTTACAGGATAGAATTTCCCTTCCTAGGGGTATATTTCCTCTCACTTCCTGTTGTCTCCTTCCGTTTGCAAGTAGGAGTCGTTAGTAAGTTGGATGTTTGAAAGTAGGGGCCTGCCGTAGATACTCTGCAGAAATTTGCCCCTTAGATGTTGGTGATGCCACAACACTGTAAGCCCTCACAGTTACTCTTGGTGGGAGCAGGAATGGGCCCTGCTGTAAACGATTATATCAGGCATTGTAATTACATGCCATTGTTGAACAGTGGTAGGAAAAAATTGGGCATTTGGTGGTGGTGCTTGTGCTACAACACTGTAAGCCCTCACAGTTACTCTTAGTGGGCTCAGGAATGGGCACTGCTTTGAATTATTAGATCAAGAATTGTACTTGCATGCCCCTGTTGAACAGGCGCAGAAAAATTGGCCCTTTGGGGGTGGTGGTGGACTGTGTTGCCACAACACTGTAAGCCCTCAGAGTTACTCTTGGTGGGCGCAGGAATGGGCCCTGCTGTGAATTGTTAGATCAAGAATTGTAATTGGCCAGCCACTCTACCAAGTCTTCAGCGTGATGTGGCTCAACACATCCAGCTGCTGAATATAAGGACAAGCGTAGCGTGTCCCACAGCCACGTGCTGATGACGATGCTCCGCGTCCACGACCAGGTAGGTAGTACAGTATATAGAGGTGAAATACACTGATAATATACTAAAATATAATAAAATACTTTCAAATATAGAAAGCATAGTACAGTGCATTTCTACTGTGCAGCATTGTGACTGCTGAGCGGTTCTGCAGCGATACTACAAAGAGTGACAAACGCAATTATAAAAAAGTATTATAGCTGGTGTGATAGACCAGTGGCCCCCCAAAACGACAGATTGAAGCGGGGTGTTATATACCTTCTTCCACATATACTAAACTTCTCTAGAGACTTTTGTCACAGGGTCATTTAAAAAATGACAGGCAGAGGAAGAGGCAGGCCCTTCCGCAGGGGTGGTAGGGATAGGGCAGGAGCTGTCTGTGCACCTGTTCAGAACATTTCACCTCACTTTCCGTCCCAAAGACAAATGTTTTTGGAAAAGTGGTGTTTTTATTGAAACAAGGATTGCTGATAAAGCATCAGTAGAGAGGGGACACCTTTTTCCCATATTAACTCTTACAGGATAGAATTTCCCTTCCTAGGGGTATATTTCCTCTCACTTCCTGTTGTCTCCTTCCGTTTGCAAGTAGGAGTCGTTTGTAAGTTGGATGTTTGAAAGTAGGGGCCTGCCTTTTATACTCTGCAGAAATTTGCCCCTTAGATGTTGGTGTTGCCACAACCCTGTAAGCCCTCACAGTTACTCTTGGTGGCGCAGGAATGGGCCCTGCTGTAAACGATTATATCAGGCATTGTAATTACATGCCATTGTTGAACAGTGGTAGGAAAAATTGGGCATTTGGTGGTGGTGCTTGTGCTACAACACTGTAAGCCCCCACAGTTACTCTTAGTGGGCGCAGGAATGGGCCCTGCTGTGAATTATTAGATCAAGAATTGTAATTGCATGCCCCTGTTGAACAGGGGCAGAAAAATTGGCCCTTTGGGGGTGGTGGTGGACGGTGTTGCCACAACACTGTAAGCCCTCAGAGTTACTCTTGGTGGGCGCAGGAATGGGCCCTGCTGTGAATTTTTAGATCAAGAATTGTAATTGGCCAGCCACTCTACCAAGTCTTCAGCGTGATGTGGCTCAACACATCCAGCTGCTGAATATAAGGACAAGCGTAGCGTGTCCCACAGCCACGTGCTGATGACGATGCACCGCGTCCACGACCAGGTAGGTAGTACAGTATATAGAGGTGAAATACACTGATAAAATAAAAATATAATAAAATACTTTCAAAATATAGAAAGCATATTACAGTGCATTTCTACTGTGCAGCATTGTGACTGCTGAGCGTTCTTTCAGCGATATACAAAGAGTGACAAACGCAATTATAAAAAAGTATTATAGCTGGTGTGATAGACCATG
>CM053028.1:507318202-507440026 GCA_028564925.1 Lithobates sylvaticus | reverse complement strand
CCCAGTAACCCAGTAAACATTTTAGTGGAAAGGTCTCCAAGTCTGATCTTGCCCCTAGATATTCCTGCACCATGGAATTCAGACGCTGGCGATGGTTGCTGGAACCGATCAGACCTGGGCACTGAGGACTGAAGAATTGCCTGAAGGCATCGGTCAGCCGGCCAACTTCTCCACCGCTCTTTCTTTGACTGAACGAAGCCTCAGCAACACATTGTCCAGCACCAGGAAATTGTAACCTCGCAGGCTCTGGAAACGCATTAAAATAATAATAAACACATGAATAAAATATCAAACTGTCTACCATATATGTCAAATAATAAAAGTCAATATATATATATATCTGTGGTGAAAAATATACATATACACATATATAGAAAAAATACTTGTATATAATAGTGTAGATTCTTCTTTATACACTGTGCTCCATCACCGGCTAATCAAAATCTTTTCCTCATTCCTAAATCCCGCTACAAATCAAAGGGGGAACGGAGATTCGCTGTCCAAGGGCCACGGCTATGGAACGCTCTACCAACCGACATTCGCATGGAAGAAAACCATCAGGCCTTCAGGAAGAAACTCAAGACCTACCTCTTCTAGAAGCTCGACAACCAAATGCCAATACAGCGCCTTGAGGCGATTCAGTTCGCATTGTAGCGCTATACTATTCATTCATTCATTCACCGTGCCTTTCTAAAGTGCAGATGTGCTTAATTCATATAAACTGCTTCACCCGAAGTGACACATCAAACTGCTCACCAGATATTCCTAGCCACAAGGTGACCACCAGGCATATAAAATTGGAAAAAAGATTCCTCAATGAACCAGGATTGTCCAAGCCAGACCACACTCCAAACGACCATTTAAATATCGATCGATTTCTCCAATCACTGAATGGTAATCCTCTGAATGTATCTCTTTAGAGTGCCAATCCAGCACTCATAATCTGTATATCTGTGAAAGATGGCTCCCCCAAATATGAGCCACAGAGGAGGCGATATAGTGTAATAAAGTATTTTTTATTTAAAAGCACTTACATGCCATAAATGATAGGCAGCTCAGCTGATGGATGAGGCAGGGGCCGGTCTGTCACTACAATCGAGAGGCAGGAAACACGGTGTGCTTCTCAGCTAGTATTAGAAATGAGGGCTCCTGTATCTTGTGTGTCAAGCCTTGTTCTCAAAGCATTTAGTGCTCATGCGCACGTCTTCAGGAAAATGGCGCAGACGCCATGATATCGGAGCCTAAATATGTTGTAATACAACATAATTGATCAATATGATCACATGGGGTAACAACCCATTTCCTAATGATTTCTCATATATAGAGAAAAAAGACAGGACTCTAACTCATCCATGCTGGACTCACAAATAAAATACATAATAACAAAACTCATTAAATCTCATAAAAAACATTGTGTGTGTATATGTATATATATATATATATATATATATATATATATATATATATATATATATATATATATAATGATATAAAATACAGCTGCAAAAAACGGCATATTAAAAACAGCATATGAAACCATAATATGTGGCTGAATGAATAGCATACAATCTCTAATTAATACATACATTGGCAGTTTTAATAATGAACATCTTCAATCCAAATAAACTGAAATGTATATAATCATGTAATTCATCACACAATCTGCATTTGTGACAAAAATGTAACTATAGGTGTTGGCTCTACCATACAACATCACCATCTAATGGTGACATGATATATAATCAAAAGGGAAAAAAAAACTTTGCCTTAAAGCGGAGCTCCACCCTAAAGTGGAACTTCCGCTCATCAGATTTCTCCCCCCTTTTGGTGTCACAATTGGCACCTTTCGGGGGGACAGGATACCTGTCTTTGACAGGTATCCTTTCCCACTTCCGGAAGTACGCCGCAGCGCAATGCGCCCGTGACATCACCGCGGGGCTCCCTCCTCCTTCTCCCTTGGCCGCCGGGCTAATAGGAGAGAGGCGCGGGGCCTCGCGCATGCGCAGTAGGGTTCCCGGCGTGAACCCGAAAGGCTACACTGCCGGGTTACCTTACCCGCAATGATGGCGGCAGCACCCGACAGCTGATGGAGACATCAGCTGCGGTGCCGACATAGAGGGACTGCAGGAAAGGTAAGTGTCCATTTATTAAAAGCCAGCAGCTGCAGTATGTGTAGCTGCTGGCTTTTAATTTTTTTTCCCCCGGAAAACACCCCTTTAATATGTATAATGAGCTTGTGTATGCCTGCTCGTAGACAGCCCTCAGCATACACATATCAATAGCAATGAAGCTCAATGTGACAAAATAATTGTATGAAATAAAATAAAAAAATAAATTGTAATATTTTCTGTTGAAAACCCAAAATTAAAATGTATGGGGGATCTGTATAACGGATCAGAAATTAGTTAAACAGTTTAAAGCGATGTCAATATTTAATCCCGCAGGCATGAGACACACTAATTAAGTCTCAGCCTGGGAGACACAGGTTCTCATATCCCCTCCTCTCCAGTGAGGCACCTTATCTATCCCATAAAACTTTAAGAGAGAAGGATCTTGTTGGTGATGGGTTCTGAAGTAATTTGACACACTGTGTTTCCTGAACCCATTTACAATATTGGTAACATGTTCATTAATTCTTTTATATAAACATCTTATAGTTCTCCCTACATATATCAAGCCACAAGGGCAAGAAAGGAGATAAACCACATACTTAGTATGGCAGCTTATAAATGTATCTATCTTGTACTCCTTTCCATTGCACCCCACAAAAACATCTGTTTTTCTTTTTTTATCTGCAGTCGTTCTGCAGGACTTGCACCTACCGCGCCTATAAAAGCCTATAGTATCAAGAAAAGTATTTATCCTAATCTTGGGAGGCTCCACCACATTTTTGGCTATCATATTTCTAAGCCCTGGCGCTCTCCTATATATAAATGTAACATCGCCATAACCCCTGGGGGGCGGCTAAGATCTTCTAGGCTCACCTATTACCTCCTCCACCTTGTAGCTCTTCGTTTTTGTCTAGGGGTTCCCAGGGTTAGTACCCAGTAACTGTGGAGACTGACACTCAAAGTCCTTTTGAGGATTTTTATTTGCATAAAACGTTGAACAAAACACAGTCGGGAATAGAGGGCAAGGGTTTAGAAGCTCAGGCACTTGGAACTTGCTGACACTTGAATGTCTCTTTGGATAATCCAGGGAGTAGCCACTCACAACTGGATTGCTTGACTGTTGGATAAATACTTACTTGCTTGTAGATTTAGCAGCCAACAAGTGATTTGTTAAATTAGCAAAGTCTCTGCCACAGACTTGGTTGTGAAACTTTAAATGAACGCACAAAAGTCTCTCACAGGAACTTGGTTGCAACTGAAGAATAGGTTAGGAACTTTTCCTATGGTACCAGTATCTTTCAGCCAATCTGGCGATACCGTAGGAAATGCGGATTCAACTAGTGTCCATACATCTCAGCTTCCAGGCTCTTACCGAGCAGCCAGCCTTGTGCGTGGCACTCCGAAGAGTCCTCCCCTGGTTGCATGTCGAGTTGCTGGGCCTCTCCAATCTTGACACAGCACCGGGACACTTCAGAATCCTCCTTCAGTTACTGTACCTCCAACTAGCCAGTTCCGAGGCTCGGAAACGGATGGATCCCCACCCCAGACCATGAGGGCCTCTGGGGCTGGTTAGGAGAACCAGGACCATGAAATCAGCAGACACTCCTGGGCCGAGACCCCTCACGGGGCTGGTCCGGTCCGGAACGTAACCCTTCTTTTCTACCATGTGACTTCAGCACCTTAAGTACCCCTTCCCGGAATACACAGCGGGGCCAGACGCGGCCACTGATCGGCTCCGGGGAAAGATTGATACCCAATGCGTCCAACCAGACTGCGTTCTCAGCCTGTCACAGGTGCTCACCTTACTTATGACCAGGCAGAACCTTAATACAGCCCAATCAAACTGATGCCAAAGTATAACCTGTAATGTATAACCTGAAATAATTGACTTGCTTATGTACATCATCATATATTCTAGATAGGGATAAAGTGAAATAAATATATAATATAGATTTTTACATATATTTATGTAAAGATTTTTTTGAAGCTTCAAATACATTTCTTGGGAAAAGCAACAAAGCAACATCTCACATATGGCTGTAATTTAGAGTGAGTTGACCATTCACCTCCCCCCATTGTAAGAGATTACATCCTTGACCAAAGACACAGAGTTTCAGTATGTTATCTAAAATATAAGTTATTTCCTTATATTACAATATTTCCGGATTAGGATTATTATTAAGTACATTACATTTTAAACTTATATAATCTATCTACTGATACATGTAGTATTTGGTTTAGAAGATAGGAAACTTGTATAAAGTTTTGCCATCCCAATGGAATGTTTTGATTAGAGACGGTTTTGTATTTCAACATCCTGTTGGATGAGGTGGGAGGGAACATTCAAAAATACAGACAGGCTGTTTCTTGAGAGCAGACTTGCACTCCTGCAGACACGAGGAGACATTGAAGGAGGCTGACAAACCTTCTTACACACACACACACACAAAGATACATTTATACAATCTTCATTTCAAGAATAAGAAGCTTATTGATGCTTTTTTATTTTCTACATTTTGGCACTGTTTTTGTAATATTTTGCTATTTTTATTATTAAATCAATTTTGGAGTTTTTACACGAGAACTGAACGGATTTTCTTGCAACTTTCCTCATCAATATGAATTATTGAAATATAGTTATTAATACAGTAATAACTATTTCTACATAACCTAAAATCTTTGAAAGATAAGTTGGTACATACCCACTTTCAAGGATACTCGGAACACGAAGTGGATACCCCAGGAATGTTTAAATGCCATGATTGTGACTACTGCGACTGGGTGTTGGAGGGTTCATCCTACATACTCCCCAATGGAGAAACACACACTATTAGATTTTCAGCTAATTGTCAAACAAAAGGAATAGTCTATATAGCTTTTTGTAAATGTGGAGCATTCTATGTAGGCAAAACGTTCAGGAATTTCTGGAGGAGAATTTATGATCACATTTATTATATACGGAAGAATCTATTATATACACCAATAGGGCGTCATGTAGCCTTGTACCATAAGAATGACACTTCTATGGTCTGCTTTACGGCCCTGGAGCATGTGATGGAGGATCCCAGAGGAGGCAACATAGATAAAAAATTATTGCAGCGCGAAGCTAGATGGATCTTCAAGCTTAATGCCTTAAGGGCTCCTGGCTTGAACGATTCCCTCAGCTTCCGACCTTTTCTATAACTACTATCAACATCTCTCCCCTTTCCCTCTGTCTCCCAGTATATACCAAATTCTGGCCTTCCCCTCTCCCCTCCTCTATTCTAGGGATGGATTCGTTCAAATCAGGGGCCTTTCGGCCAAAATGATTGACTAATCCTCCTATTTCCCCTATAATTAGGACATACCCACTCACCCTTATAGGGAACTTTTTTCTTCCCCCACCCTCGACAACTGACTTGGAGGGCTACATCAGTACAGTATGGTCTACCTGCCTGTGGACCCTCTATAATGAAGCAGACATTTTGAAGTATTACTAATTAATTAATTTTTTCCTTTTTATTTATGTATAAATTGGGCTTTCCTTGATATGTACATTCGTTGTTAATGTATACAACATGCAATGCTATATGTATCTGATCTCTATGTTATTTACTTATAGAGGACCTGGGAGGATCACCTTGAGTGGAATGTTAATAAGATTATGTTGTTTTGGTTACCTTATTGGGAACCTATATGGAACTCCGACCTTGTAGATTGGTATAATGATTCCAGCAAACACGTGGGCTATTGAGCCATTGTTGATCTCCCTCTGACTTGGATTTCAACAGGCAATATGGAAGGTAATTTTACCCAACCATAGTTGCCTCGGTGGAGGCGTTGCGGTGGTGGCGTCGGAGGAGGCTCATCCCCTATCTTCCATCTCGGACATGGGCTGCTAGTGTCAAAGAGAAACTGCTGTTTTCTTATCCTTATTTCTATTCATTATTTCTAATACTTTGTCCCTTTGTCTCCATATTTAATATTTCATCATCATTCCTATTTTCATCTCATTCTATTTTTTCTTGTCTATTTTCCTTTTGTGTTTCTTCTTGCACATTCATTTCTATTTTATTATTTAATTTTTCATTTTCATTTTTTATCTTTATTTTCAATTTTGATTCTTATCTTCATTTTTGTTTTTTCTTTTTTTCTTTATTTTTAATTTTATATTTATTTTTATTTTTATTCTTATTTCTCTCTATGCTTATTTTTTATTTTCATTTATTTTTAATATTTATTTTTTTATTTTTTTTTTTTATTTTTTTTTTATTTTTATTTTTTTATTTTTATTTTTTTTTTTATATTTTATTTTTATTTTTATTTATTTATATTTATTTTTATTTCATTTATTCCTCTCCTCTACCATTATAATTTAATTTTTACTTTTATACTTTACTTTCTCTTATACTTATTGATTTTTAATACCTGTATTTCTTATACTCTTTTTATAAGTTTACAATATGAGTGCTTCTTATTGTATTTCATTTCTATCTCCGTCATTAAACCTAACTGACCTCACCTCCTGCTGGAGGATCTATCTTATATCCGACCTTTTCTCCATTCTTAGAACTCAGTCACAGCTCACTAGTGTGCTCAGAATGGGAATTACTCTCGCTTCATCACTGCGCATGCGCGCATTACCCATCGCGCATGCGCGTACTTTCGTTTTCGGCTGCGGTGGACGGGCCGCTCTATATGCGGACCCTATCCCCTCAGCCTGACTTGACGCATGCGCCCAGCGGTATCAGCACCAGTGCACCATCTAATCCTCTCTCACGGCCCCTCCAGCTGTTCCCATCATCTCCTAATTGGCCCTATGGGGCGGCCTGTTCCCTCCCACCTCCAGTTCTGGCGCCAAAGCAGACTATTTAACCAGCACTCCATCAGATGGTTGTTTGAGATGGAGTGCTGGGAAGCTGTTCTCACCATACCCTGTTCAGGTACATTTTCTCCTAAAGGCTTGTTGACATTTACGCTGTCCCTATTGTCCCAGGTGCTACCTTTGGGACTAATTAGCCCCTAGCATACATTAAATTCTGACATGAGCTTTATTATTAGCTCTGCTCTATTTCCTTTTTATAAAGGGCCTGCAACTAATGGATTCAGCCATTGGAGTCTGACCCTGCAGAGCTGGTGATCCTTCCCAGCTGGGTTGTTCCCCTCCTTTACAAGTGGCTACCAGGTATGTTTCTTGAACTAGCAAGGCTGACTTTTATACAATATCATACTCCGTAGTAATCCCACATATGTCTCTAGATACTGCATACTGGAGATATATTATATATATATATTCTTTTTTGTTCTTTTCCCTTATTTATTTTCAGCTTATTCATGTGATGCTGGACCTTATACAGTGTCTATGTTATTCCCTGAAATTACCACTTCCCAAGGAGACCCACGAGTAGGGCCCAATTGGATCCTTAAGGTATATGCAGGGGGCTTTTGAAATTGGAAGCTAATGTCTTTCTATCCATCCTTTAGGAGGTGCACCAGTTTATATTATTATTATTATTAATTACAGGACATCGGCACCATAGATCTGCCCGTACTAATACCACTCTGTTATTGGCCGACTCGGCACACCCAAGTCCCATTACTACTACCCTTTCTTTTTCCACCTTTTATGTGAGTATTCTTTTTAGATATACATACATACATACTTGTCTATATCACATGTATATGGGATTGGTTACCCATTAACCCCATCCTAGAATCTTTAGTGATTCATTTATTCTCCTTTTTTTTTTTTTTTTTTCTCTCTTTCTCACTTGCAGCCCATGCCTTGTTTGTTGGCTTTATACCCCAAACTCGGCGAGTTCTTGACGGCCTCCCCGAGAGACTCACTTTTAGATAACCTACTGGGTACTACTGACATATACCAGTCCCTACCTTTCCAACAGGAATTGTAAGGTAGGCTATCTTTTCTTATCTTAAAACATATATACCCATTGGAACTATTTACATTTATATTGATATTAATACTATATGTATTGATCTGAACACATAATATTTGCCAATCCACTCATGAATAACCCCCTTGTCTTCTTGATATATACAACAGATATATGAACCGCTATGCTCTGGTTCTGAAGAAGCTTTAAGCGAAACGCGTCAACCAGCATTGAATCAGCGAGTTTTGTCTAAACATTCTGATCTATCAATAAGCTATTTGTATATGTATACCCTTGGACTGCAATGATCCCCACTGTTTTTATATATGATACGTTTTTTGTATACTATGTGTTAATAAAACTATTTAGAATCAATCTTTGGTATTGAGACATACATCCGTTCAGGTACCGTGATAGTCCGATAGGTTGGCTAAAAACCCCCCTTCTTCGTTTTCTATATTCAAATTCAGGACGAGGTACCCCCCCCTGAGCTCTTCCATATCTTTCTATACATAACCTAAAACAATTGACCCCAAAACTCAATTACGGTTCTGGGCAAAAATTAAATTTACATATAGCGGGGCACTTTGAAAAAAGTGACGGGGCTACACAAAGGATGGCTTGCGGGTTAAAATCTTATTCAGGGTGTTATCTTTTAGCAAGATCGACCAAAATTTATTTAGGGACTTTTCAACCTTTTTATAATCAAGGTTAAAACCAGTGACGAATGCCAGCTCAAATTTTTTCTTTTTATTCCTTACTTGCTCCAACGCGAGGTTTCTGTTTATATTTGATACCTCCGTCCTCACCTTCTCAAGGTCACCACGGTTGTACCTTTTCTCCAAAAATCTTTTTAGCAACACCTCCGATTGGGCCCAGTAATCCTCATCCAGGTCACATTTCCGTTAAATCCAGACTAACTGTCCTTTAGGTATGGCTTTTATCACCCTGGATGATGGCAGCTGCGAGTTGAGATATAGCCGTTCTTGTCAACTTCTTTAAAAAACGTTCTAGTAAATAGTTTATTCTCTTTTTTTAAAATTTCAAGATCTAAATACTGAATCTTCTCAACACTCCATTGGCATGTAAGTTTGACACCATATCGGTTGTTATTCATATGGTCCATGAACAGATGGAGATCTTCCATGTATCCATCCCATATGAATATCAGGTCATCAATATACCTCCGAAATAGTGCCAACTGTGGCCATTCGTCAGTGAAGATGTCCTCATTCTCCCATTTCTCTAAAAAAATATTAGCCACACTGGGGGGCATACTTTGCCCCCATTGCAACACCCTTGACCTGATTAAAAAAATCCTCCCCATACCAAAAAAAATTATTAGACATAGCCATGTTGAGCCCTTCCACCAAAAAAGCTATTTGGCTCTGTCTTAACTTGGTATGTTTATGTAACGACCATTTTATTGCATCTAATGTGTCCTTCTGTTTGATGTTAGTGTAGAGAGACTCAACATCTGCTGTTACCAGCAAAGTTGAGCTCTCCACACACATCTTTTAGGAGACCTTTTAACTCCTTACCATCCTTCAGGAACGCTTTACCTTTGGCTGCCAAAGGTTGAAAAAAAAATATCAAGATACTCCTATTCTTGAATACAGAGTTAATTCCACTGATAATTGGCCTCCCTGGTGGAATTTCCTTATTTTTTTAATTTTCGCCAGAAACTCATAGCCTCCTTTACTCACCTCTCTCTGCACCACCTCCCTTCAGAGCCTCTACATCTTGGAGCCCCAGAAGAAGCGGTAGAAGGCAGCCTCCAGTTTCCTACACAAGATCTTAGGTGGAAATACCAGGCTAAAAACACAACCAATGGCAGAAAAACCGCCTTTGCAATCAATGTCTTACCAGTCAATGTCAGTGTTCTTGATTTCCAGAAATTCCTTTTTTTTTTTTATCTTATTTACCCCCACCTCCATGTTCACCTGACTGTGGAGGTTGCTCCCAAAATAGATCCCAGCACCTTCACCGTTTCCATCTTTGGGATCATATCTGACCTGATATCTGGGGTTCCGCTCGCATCATATCTCTGACACTTTCCCCAGTTAACTGATAGCCCCGACAATCCGGAGAGACAGGCTCATCCTATTAAACTCTGCCTGGGACCCACATAGGACACCAAATCGTCCATATGAGCCAATGTTTGGACATACTGACCATCCCCCTCTGGGAGAAAGACCCCCTTCATTACTTTATCTCTTTGTACATGTCTAAGCACAGGTTCCACTGCACAAATGAATAATATTGGGGACAGTGGACAACTCTGACACCCGATTTAATCTCAACCGCTGTCCCCATTTACTACCACTTGACTAGTGATACCAGTATACAGGCTCTTTAAGATCTTAGTCATATGTTCTGGGATCCCCAATTGTTTTAGGTATTGAAACAAGAAGACATGAGACACCTTGTTATACGCTTTCTTCACACTAATCACTGCGAAAGGTCTGTTGTTAGCCTGCATATGAAATATTAGATCCCTCAACAACATCAAACTATCGGACATTCTCCGCCCTGGTACCGCACATGTCTGCCAGTCTCCTACCAACTTCCCCACCACCCCTCAATCGGTTTGCCATCAATTTGGCTAAGATTTTGTAGTCACAATTGAGGAGAGTGATAGGTCTCCAAATCCTAATGTCTTTCGGATCCCCCTTTTTAAAGATCAAAGTGATGATTCCTTCTTTCATGGACTCTGAGATGCAGCAGTTATCCATACAAAAACGCATCACTTCCAAAAAATAAACCTCCCCCACCGACCAAAATGTAACATAAAACTCTATTGGCAGACCATCGCCACCCAGAGTCTTATTAGGTGACATTGATTTAATAGTTTTCCATAATTCTGGAGACATTACACCTTTCCCCAACTCCTCTACCTCCTCCTCGTTCACCGATTTCTCCAAAACCTTGCAATACTCCTCAATCTCCTCTTCCTGAGCCCCCCCTTGTTCGCTATAGAGGTTCTCATAAAAGGACCTACATTCTTCCTTCATTTGTTCACCTTTCACCTCCCTTACTTGTGATTCAATAGCTAAGAAGAAACCCCTTGGGTTAAGGGCCTTTTAAAAAAAGTATTGTGCACATTTCTCTCCCTCCTCCATATCACATACATTTGCCCTAAAAATAATTTCTTTCCCTCTTTGTCTTAAATCTTTGTTTCTCTCCACCCTCACTTACTGAATCTCCTCTTCCACATCCAGCCCCAGGGCTTTACATTTTATAGAGAAAATGCAGTTGGGATACCAACCTTGTATTCTTCTCTCTCCCTCTCTTTGGCTTTTTTAATGCTCATTTTTTGTAACCACTCTACCTCCCTCTCCTTTACCCTTAACCCTCTCTCTTTTTCTCCCGTTTCTCTCCTTTTCTTTTTTCTTTTCTTTCTCTTTCTTTTGGTTATATGTTTTGCTCCTTATTTTTCTGTTTTATTGTTTTTTATTATGCTCTGGGTTTTTTCATTTTTCACAGTTTCCGACGAGGAACACCCCACCTCCTTCCAACCTGGAGGGGAGGCCTGTCTAAATGGACTGAATGTCTAAGATGGGAGGGGTGCCCCCGAGTACCAGGAAAAGAATTGCTTCCCGGCTGATATGTTTTTCCGCCTACTTTCAGACCAAGTGACTTTACACCCCCCCCCCACCCTCCTTCCCCTCCCTTTGTTCCCCCCTGAATGTCACCTTGTTGTGTTGTGATGTTATTCTGTTTAAAATTTTAAATTTGAAAATGAAATTAAAAATTATACAAAAAAAATAAGGATTTATTCAAGTATCCCAAAATATTATAAAAATAAAACATTTCCTCATGTATTGAACATAAATTAACTTAGAAAAATTAACAAAAATAAACTTGTATCTCAAGTAGGCCTCTTCAACAGATTTCTACAAAACTGTGTCCTCTTGGTCCTCAACCTTGGACAGACCTCATAGATCACAGATTGTGATATGTTTTTTGGAAAGGGGCCTCATTGGAGTAGTGACTGGCGAAAGCTGGGTCATCACTGGCAGTGCAGTGCTGGGAGCAGCCCTAGCCTCCCCATGTTGACTTGGCACATACTTACCTTGATTTTGTGGGGGGGGGGGGGCTGATTGCAGGAATTGGGGATGGAATGGGCTAGGGAAGGTTACTGTGTGGCACTTCATATCTGGAAATTGCCTTTTCACAACTTGAAGGATAGGATGGGGGATTATAGGGGTAAGGTTGGTGTTGCTGTTCAGGGTAGTGCACGTATCTTGGGTAGTTAAGGGGAGGTCTTTGTGGTGGCACATATGGCACTTTAAATGAAGCTTCCTCCCATGGCTGTGAGGAGTGCAGCACTTGTTCGATAGTGTTTCACATTTCAAAGTACCGCTGGGGGTACCTTTTTAATTAGAGGGACAAAACTGAGCGTCATGATCGTATCGGGACATAAAAAAGAATCAACCTTTTCAGACATGTTTTTTTTTTTTTGGAAATTCTTTATTTATTTAACGGGGTATATCAGGCGATGATACAGAAGGTACAGTAAGGTATGTTACAAGAATAGTACATTTTGTATGACTCTTCACCCCTATTACACGTACTCATAGGGGTATCCTTTGTTGATTACCTTCTCTGGATCAATGCACAATGTATGACAATCGGACAGGAGACCTCCGCACCCCGCCTGACCCCCGTGATTTTTTTTTTGGCAAACGCCGTGTTTTAAGGGTTTAGGTGTGGACTTGGGGCCGGATCGTCCTGACCTTCGAGAGTCCAAGTCCTACACCATCATTTCGGGTATGATTAGGAATGGAAACAGAAAAGGAAAGGGATGGATGAGGGAAACATTAAGAATGTGGGAAATAGACAAATATTAGATGAGGTGGGAGCATAGAAGGTGAATAGGAAGAGAGAGGGGTGTAAAGAGAGAAAAAATAATAATAATTAAATAAATAAATATATAAAAATTATATATATATATATATATTTGGGGGGCTGGAAGAGTATGTCTCCCCAGCCAGACACCTACACCCCCGTCAGGAAGTTCATGGGTGTCGGTTAATTAGCTGTCCGTACTCCTCGGAGTAAATAAACTCGTGCCAATAGTACAATTTTTTGGAAAAGGTTTAATTTAAGCCCTTTTCGGTGGCCACCAAGTCCTCCATTGCATGTATGTCTGCTACATTTTTTAGCCATACTGCTACCGTCAGTGACTGGGTCTGTTTCCAATACAGCGCGATGCAGCTTTTTACTGCCGTGAGCATGAATGGTAATATGGATTTCCTGTAACTCTTGGTCGGGATTTCATGGTGATGCAGAAGGAAGAACTCAGGGGAGTCTGGCAACTTGCGTTCTGCGAATATCTGGACGATCCAATGTACTTCTGTCCAAAAAGGCTGTATCAACTTGCAAGACCAGAAAACATGTAAGAGTGTGCCAACTTCCTCTCCACATCTCCAGCATAGGTCTGTGGACCCAGGGAACATTTTGTCTTAACTGGCGTAAAGTACCAACGAGATAGCACTTTGTATTCCGCTTCTTAGTGTCTTGCACATATGGAAGTCTTATTAGCAAAAAGTATGATCCGATCCACCTGTTTATCCGTAAATTTTAGCCCTAGATCCTGTTCCCATCTGTCTATGTGGGTTCACCAATAGTTGGTATGTTAAAGTGATTGCGTGTCTCAATGGTGTCTGATCTAAGCTCAGCAACTCAAAGGGTGTTAATTGTCTCTTGAATGCCGCTGGTGGTGGCAAGGAGCCAATGTAATGAGCAAGCTGGACTTTCTGCCAAAAGCAAAGTCCTTGCAGTGCCGGATCCTCCATGATTTGTTGTCTAGTTTTCCACCTCCCATTTATGAGATAATGTCTAGCCTGGGATCTCTCAGTCAACTGCAGATCTAGGATCCCTTAGTCCCGGAGTGAAAGCCGGGTTACCCACTATAGGGGTGATTTGGGAGGGGATTGGTGCGACACCCGAGTCTTCGAACGCCCTCCAGGCGGTCCGGATAGTCACACCTACCGTAGGGTGGGACATTATCTGTTTCAGTAGTGGTTGCTGGCACCAGGGGATTTGTTCCAACTGGACCCCCACCAAGGAGTTCTCTATTTGTACCCATTGTTTCAAGGCTCCATGTCTACTCCAATCCAAAACTCAGGTTTGGTGATAAGCTGTGTGATATAAATTGGTATCGTTTTTGACGACTTATTCGTTGCAACATAAGAGGATCAAACAGATGGTAGCCAAACATTGGCATATCATCTGCAATGACCGAATATTGGGTACCATTCTACCAGAAAGACCCCAGGTAATCTTTAGGGGTGCATCCTCTTTGAGAAATAGAATATCTCCTAACATCTTGGATCCCCCTAATAGGAGTAATTTAAGTTTTTTCCAGCTATCAGGATACTATAAGTGTGGTAGGTGTCGAGTTTGTTCCTTAAATAGCTGCACCCATAGACGGACTCAGAACTTCCGATCTACCAGTACACAGATTCAATTCGACATTAAACCGTTCATAACCTGTGCCACATTGGGTGTAGTTTATTTACTGCAATGCCTGTGTGGATTACAGTATATAGGGAGAACCAAACGACCGTTACAAGTCAGATTAAACGAACATATCACAAACATAATAACTGGTTTTAAAAACCATTCAGTTTCTAAACACTACTTATTAGTCCACAAAAAAGACCCCTCAAACACACTTTTTTTGGGGATAGATAAATTTAGCCCAAACTGGAGGGGGAGCTCACTTGTGAGAGAAATCTCCAAGTTAGAAATGTCATGGATCTATAAGGCCAGGACTTATGCCCCTTATGGGCTTAACATTGATGTGGATGTAAACGCATTTATTGACAACTCTTGATGTGTACCTTGTAGTGATTAGATATATGTCGTTTTGCGTTGTAAAACCACAAACTGTAAAGCTTTTTTTGCCTTTGATTTGTAAACTTGATCTGAGCCATGTATGTGTATCTCTTATAACATCGGCACAGGTTATAACTAACCATCCCCCATACACATATATACACTTGACCGAATTATGTATATATGCTTATATAATGCATACACATACACATATATACACTTGATCGAACTATGTATATATGCTTATATAATGCAAAGTATAGAAATATTCGATAGGAATCTTTCTATGGTGCCCAGCATGTGTATTTTACATATAATATCACATAAGTCACATTGTTATGCGAGTACAGTGTGAAGTGTTTATACACACACACGATATAATTGTTTATACACGTACACGGTATAATTGTTTAGAGTAAACACATATATATTTTTAATTTTTATATATACTTTTAATTCTAATTTTATTATATTTAATAAAATTAATATACACAAATAAATATATCAATAAGGTGGACATATATGTTTAATCACTATGCCCCTATATTTACAGTAATATTAATTCACCAATATAGAGGGGATTAACTTGAAAATTAATAATTTCTCTTCCCTTTTTTAATTTATTTCTCTTACATAAGGATTTTTCACTTTTGAATTATTCACTTCACTTTTTCACTATTTTCCCGCAGTACTGTAGTAACGCGGGCTCATATTTCAATAATCTCCTTTTATAAGGATTTTCACTTTTAAAATAATTATCCTCACTCTCTTTGTTATATATATATATATTTTTCCCGCAGGATTGCGGGCTTATAATTCACAGGTATTAATCACAGTGATTATTAAGTAGATATACGGGGTGGTTTCCAATTTGTCATTAATGTTGAGTTTCAATAAAGTTGGCCCAGCTAATTTGGGAAGTTGGACACTGACCCCTTTAAATAGGAACTTCCTGGTGTAAACGAAAAGATCGTTGGAAGTCCCTCATAGATAACATGTAGGAATGTCCGTAGACATTGAGTCTCAATAAAGTTGCCTCAATTCACCCAGGAAGTTAATTATTGACCTCAATATACATGGAGTTTTTTGTTCCCAGTGAGAATGGGACATCCGCCAGAGGTCCTCCATAAACAACATATAATGATTGCCCATAACTAAGATGGCGCTTGGAGCTTCACATCCATGATTCGGATCAAGGGTAGCTCTATATAAGGTGGTGACACAGCACGCTGCCCGCTCCTCATTGATAATGTTAATTATAACGAAACGCGTCTAAGGGTACACGTGCTGACGTCACCACGCAAAGAAGGACGGGAGTGTCTGTTCGTTTGTAGCCGGCCGGCTCTACAACTTTTTGGAATCTGCTGTTTTAATTTCGTCAGTTTGTAAGTGCAAACTTTTTATGTTTTGAATAAAACTTTTAATGCAGTATAACGCTATGGTACGAATATTTTTTCTCTTGGGTATCTGCTGAAAAATCGCTGCCATCGATCCGTGCGTGGTCTCATGAATCTGTGTTTGCTGTATCTGGCTCTTTGAAACTGTGCTATGCGGTAAGGGGACATCTTATAAGGAGTGTGCATCTGACTGCCTGCTGTTTGATTCTCATTGCTGATTGTCATTTCACTGCTTGGTAAGGAGGCACTTCTTATGGTGGTTACCTATGATCTGGACATATTGCGTATCCAACTTCACTTGTGGCGGTTTATTTAAAAGTGGAAATATTCAAAAGAAGGATTTTCTTGTCTGTGTGCATAACAATTGATTATCTGGTAATAAGGTCTTTCATGTGGTGGTGGTGTCTTTTGGTCACTCAAATTCATTTGTGATCACGGGTGTCTGTTCATACCTAATTGGACACTTTCCCCACTCGTTAACCCTTCACTCACTGGTTTTACCATATATAGTCTATCAGTATTATGCTATGGATATCTTTTGTTTTTCCGGTGATTGCTAATTATGCTCTATGAGTACACCTGAGAAAGAGAAGGAGTTATTTGGTATTGCTTCGCCACAATCCATAACCAACGAATCATCAACCCAGGCTGGGTTAAAGCCATATGCTGATCTATGGCTTACTTCTGGTAAGCATATCCTCCATGAGTATATAAAGCAACGTGTGGAAGGTCACTTTTCATAGAACAAGCCAATGTTTGAGAGATATTTCCACTAAAAGAGACTTTTTTGGAGTGAATTATATCCTCAATCCTATACATAGACTCTATGAGCGCGATTTTTTCCCTTAATAATGATATAAATTGGTGTCTGGGACAATGCCACCCTGCAATTTTGGGAGCCGAAGCATTGTTTGTGCTAGTCGTGGGGTTTTACCGGCCCAGATAAATTGGGTTATCACTCTATTTGTCAATTTCAGGAAGGTCTTAGGGACTAGTATTGGGAGTGCTTGAAAATGATATAGAAGGCCATTCCTTCAAATCTTTTTTGCAGCTCGGATTCTAGTGTATTTTCACATTCCTCATTTGGCCGCATGCTGTGTGAGAATACACTAGACTTGCCCAATCATTCTCCCCTGCCCGGGACAACAGAGCCTCCTCTCCCACATGTATTTGTCTTTTTTTATTGCAGCAGAGAGCGGGGGGATGTTAAGAGAGAAGATGTCCTCTATCTTACTGGGTAGCAGGATTCCCAGGTGCTCCAGGGCCTTCAAAAGAGTAATAGGTAGTCAACAAGTTAGATGTGTAATTTATGCTCCTAGAACACGTGACAGTGCTCCCTTCATTTTGGGCCTCTCTAAGTGGCTAGGCTGTGAAAAAGTCCCACACATGTATCGTAGTACTCAAGAGGAGTAGCAGAATGTATTTTGGGACATTATTTGTGGTATACACATATTTCATGTGAGAGAAATAACCTATTACAATGAAAATTTTGTGGAAAAAAAAATAAAAAAATCTTTATTTTGCAAAGAATTGTGGGAAAAAAAATGACAACAAAAAAGCTCACCATGCCTCTTACTAAATGCATTGTAATGTCTACTTTCCAAAAAGGGGTCATTTGGGGGGTAATTGTACTTTCCTGGCTTGTTCAGGTCGCAAGAAATGAGATAGGCCACCAGTACATCAGGTGTGATCAATTTTTTATGTCTTGTACCACAGCTTTTAGACTCTCTAACTTTCACAAAGATCAAACAATATTCACTAATTTGGGTTATTTGTACCAAAGATATGTAGCAGTATAAATTGTGGCCAAAATTCATGAAATTTTTTTTATAATTTGCTAAATTTTATCACAAAAAAAAGAAAAATTCGTTTTTTTTCAAAATTGTCTGTCTTTTTTTCATTTATAGCGCAAAAAATAAAAAAAACCCAGAGGTGATCAAATACCACCAAATGAAAGCTCTATTTGTATGAAAAAAGGACAAAAAATAAATTTGGGTACAGTGTTACACGACTGAGTAATTGTCACAAAGTGTGAGAGCACCGAATGCTGAAAATTGGTGTGAGCAGGAGGGTAACCACTTTAAGACCAGCCTCGTTTTGGATTTTAGGTGTTTACATGTTTAAAACAGTTTTTTTTGCTAGAAAAAAACTTAGAACCCCCCAAACATTATATATTGTTTTTTTTTTCTAACACCCTAGAGAATAAAATAGCGGTCGTTGCA
This sequence comes from Lithobates sylvaticus, assembly GCA_028564925.1. Classification (NCBI taxonomy): domain Eukaryota; kingdom Metazoa; phylum Chordata; class Amphibia; order Anura; family Ranidae; genus Lithobates; species Lithobates sylvaticus. Next base: position 507,421,577 of record CM053028.1, on the reverse strand, counting down.
ATACTTTTTTTCACACCGTATTTGCGCAGCCGTCTTACAAGCGCAATTTTTTTGGAAAAAATTCACTTTGTTGAATAAAAAAATAAGACAACAGTAAAGTTAGTCCAATATATTGTGAAAGATAATGTTACGCAGAGTAAATTGATACCTAACATGTCACGCTTCAAAATTGCGCCCGCTCGTGGAATGGCATCAAACTTTTACCCTCAAAAATCTCCATAGGCAACGTTTAAAAAATTCTACAGGTTGCATATTTTGTTTTACAGAGGAGGTCTACGGCTATAATTATTGCTCTCGCTATACCGATTGCGGCGATACCTCGCTACTCGCGTATGCGTGCGCTTATGCGCGCGAGCGCATCGGGACGGGGCGCTTTAAAAAAATATTTTTCTTATTTATTTTTCTTGATTTTATTTATTTTTACACTGTTTTTTTTTTTTAAAAAAATTGGCTCACTTTTATTCCTATTACAATATTACAAGGAATGTAACCATCCCTTGTAATAGAAAAAAAGCATGACAGGTCCTCTTAAATATGAGATCTGGGGTCAAAAAGTCCTAGGATCTCATATTTGGACTTAAATGCAAAAAAAAAAAAAATTATTTCATAAAAAAAAAATGACATTTGGAAAATGTTCCTTTAAGAGGTATGGGCGGAAGTGACGTTTTGACGTTGCTTCCGCCCTGCTATGATATAGAGATGGGTGGTGGCCATCTTAGACTCACTCGTCTCTATACCCAGCACGGAGGAGGACCCGATCGCTTCCGCCGCTGCCGACGGCTCCAGTAAGCGGCGGAAGGCGCGGGAGAGCGGCAGGAGGGGGGGCACCTCTCCCGCCGCCGATAACGGTGATCTCGCGGCGAACCTGCCGCGATGACCACCATTATCGGAATGCCGACCGGCGCCTGAAGAGATGGATATCTCGGTTGTGGCAGCAGCTGCTGCCGTTACCGAGATATCCCTCTTTAAACACAGGACGTATATAGTCGTGCGCCGGTCGGAAAGTGGTTAAGTTCCCAGTAGGCAAGTGGTTAATGAGATTATTGTGGAGTTAAGTTTGAAGGATGTGGCAGAAGAGATGGGAGGTGTGGGGGAGGGATTTTCAATTCTTTTCGGATAGGGGGGTTTGTAAGTCCTGCATAGATTTTGTTTTGGTTGGGCAAAGCTTCCAGGGTGGTAACACTTTTAGCCCCCGTTCACACCTATGCGAATTAGATGCGGCTTACACCGCATCCAATTCGCAGGACATTTTAAAATACATTCAAATTAATGTATCTTGTTCACATTTGTGCGTGGCATTTGCACTGCGCTTTGCACTAAAAACGTGTGCATTTTTTGGGCATTGCGGTACATATTACAAGGCCATTATTTTCTATGGGCACGCATCTGATTTGCAGCTGTGTTGCGGTGTGAACATAAATTACCTCCCCCTCTTCCAGTTCCTCCCCTGTCTGTTTTGTGCTGCTGACTGGAGCAAGCATGGCCAAAAGAGGAAGAAAAGCATCAAAGGCGAAGGAATACGGAGATTGTGAGGAGCTGATAAGACTTGTGAGGGAGAAACCGATGATTTATGACACCCGGCATCCTAAATATAAGGACAACGTTCTTAAAAAAACGTGCCTGGCTGGAAATTGCCAGAAACCTCTTGCCAGAGTGGACCATGTGCTTTTCCCAAGTTCAGGCTGACAAATGTAAGTTTTTTTTATTCCCTTTCACTACCTGTAGATGCTGTCCTGTGGTTTCTTTATGTTGTCCATTTTTTGCATTTCTAATATTGTAAAAAACAACAGCGTGTGTTCACCCACAAATCCATACCAGGCCACATGCTCTAAACATTGTGCACATAACAGCGTCAGACAGCGACGGAGGAGTCCCTAAATAAATTCATAATCTTAGATTCGTTAAGGTTAGCAATATAATATACACCACAAATGTGATCAACATTATTTTTATTTTGCAAAACCAAAATGACCCAAAATACATATGTTACAGCACACTTTTCACTTTGTAAAGGCCCTGATAATATAATGCTAACAACTACACACTTTTTCAGATTATATAAAATTCATCTGCCAAGGCACCTCCCCAGCTGGTGACATAAAGAATTTTTGGAATTCCCCACAAATGTGTACCAGTAGTGGTCCCCCTAGTAACATTCCACTGTGCTGCCTCCATGTTATGGCTCAGGGAATCCTCAAATAGATATCCATCTCATTCACGCACATAGTTGTGCAGTGCACAGGCTGCTTTAACAGCACTGATAGCATGATCAATACTGAGGTTTATAGAAGTATGCATGGATCTCCACTTATTGCATAGTATACCAAATGCACATTCTACCATCGTCGTGCCCTAGTGAGCCATAATTGAACACTCTTTTTTCTGTTGTCAGAGAGCGACTTGAAAAAGGCCTTAGCATGTGCTCCGAAAGGGCAAATGCTTCATCTCCTACAAATACATGTGGGAGAGGAGGCTCTGTTGTCCCGGGGAGGGGAGAATGATTGGTCAAGTCTAGTGTATTCTCACGCAGCATACGGCCAAATGAGGAATGTGAAAATACACTAGAATCCAAGATGCTGCCATAAGAACCAACATCAATATAAATACATTTATAATTTATGTCTGCCACTGCCATTAATACCAACGAAAAATATTTCTTAGAATTAAAATATTGTCTCCCACTAGCTGGAGGCTTGATGATGAGTACGTGCTTCCCATCAATGGCTCCCAGACAGTTGGGGAAGTTGCAACGTTCCCAGAATAGCTCCACTACCTTCAACTATTCTTGTTTTTTGGGCTTCTTCATAACCAAATCCTTCATTTCTTCCCATATGACTAGGCAGTAGGGATGAGCCGAACACCCCCGGGTTCGGTTCGCACCAGAACCTTCGAACGGACCGAAAGTTTGCGCGAATTTTCCAACCCTATTCGTTATAATGGACGCGAACGTTCAAAATCAAAATTGCTAATTACAACGGCCAATATGCATGTTAATGTCATAAAACAGGTTTGGGGACCCGGGTCCTGCCCCAGGGGACATATATCAATGCAAAAAGAACTTTTAAAAACTAACGTTTTTTCGGGAGCAGTCATTTTAATGATGCATAAAGTGAAAAAAAAAAAGTGAAATTTTCCTTTAAATATGGTACCTGGGGGGTGTCTAAAGTATGCCTGTGAAGTGGCATGTGTTTCCCGTGTTTAGAACTGTCCTTGCACAAAATGACATTTGTAAAGGAAAAAAAGAAGCCATTTAAAACCACTTGCGGCTTTAATGTCATGTCTTGTCCTGGCCGCCATATGGCTGAAAATCCTTGAGAAAAATGGCATGGCTACCCCATCACCCCCCCCCCAGCCCAGCCCCTTTGGGTCTTGTATGGATATTAAGGGGGACCCCGCACCCAAAATAAAACCCTATACCTACAACCCTATATACTCTGAACAGCAGTATATAGGTGGTGCAAACAAGACACGGACTGTAGTTTTGTTCTTAAGTAGAATCTGAACAGGTACATTATGAAGTGTAGCTCCATCCCAAAAAATCTATTTTTAAGCTTTTTGGAGAACATAGGGAGGGGTTATCACCCCTGTAACATTTGCTGTCTTTGCACATCTGTTCAGAACATGTCACCTCACTTTCCGTCCCAATGACAAATGTTTTTGGAAAAGTGGGGTTTTAATTGAAACAAGGATTGGTGATAAAGCACCAGTAGAGAGGAGATACCTTTTTCCCAAATTAAATCTAACAGGATAGAATTTCCCTTCCTAGGGGTAGATTTCCTCTCACTTCTTGCTTTCTCTTTCGGTTTGCAAGTAGGAGTCGTTTGTAAGTTGGATGTTTGAAAGTAGGGGCCTGCCGTATATACTCTGCAGAAATTTGCCCTATTAGATGTTGGTGTAGCCACAAGACTGGTGGGCACAGGAATGGGCCCTGCTGTGAGTTAATAGATCAAGATTTGTACTTGCATGCACCTGTTGAACCGGGCAGAAAAATTGGGCCTTTGGTGGTGGTGGTGTTGGACAGTGTTGCCACAAGACTGTAAGCCCTCACAGTTACTCTTGGTGGGTGCAGGAATGGGCCCTGCTGTGAGTTATTAGATCAAGATTTGTCATTGCATGCACCTGTTGGAACAGGGCAGAAAAATTGGGCCTTTGGTGGTGGTGGTGGTGGTGGTGGTGGTGGTGGTGGACGGTGTTGCCACAAGACTGTAAGCCCTTACAGTTACTCTTGGTGGGTGCAGGAATGGGCCCTGCTGTGAGTTATTAGATCAAGATTTGGAATTGCATGCACCTGTTGAACAGGGCAGAAAAATTGGGCCTTTGGCGGTGGTGGTGGTGGTGGTGGACGGTGTTGCCACAAGACTGTAGGCCCTCATAGTTACTCTTGGTGGGCGCAGGAATGGGCCCTGCTGTGAACTATTAGATCAAGATTTGTAATTACACGCCCCTGTTAAACAGGGGCTGAAAAATTGTGCCTTAGGCCTTGGTGCTGGTGCCACAACACTGCAACCCCTCACAGATACTGTACTCTTAGCACAGCAATGAGACCTGTTGCAAAGCATTGCCTAAAAATTGTAATTACACGCCCCAACAGGGGCTGAAAAATTGTGCCTTAGGCACTGGTGCTGGTGCCACAACACTGCAACCCCTCACAGATACTGTACTTGGAGCACAGCAGTCACACCTGTTGCAAAGCATCTTTTTAAAAAATTGTAATTACACGCCCCTGTTATACAGGGGCTGAAAAATTGTGCCTTAGGCACTGGTGCTGGTGCCACAACACTGCAACCCCTCACAGATACTGTACTCTGAGCACAGCAATGAGACCTGTTGCAAAGCATTGCCTAAAAATTGTAATTACACGCCCCAACAGGGGCTGAAAAATTGTGCCTTAGGCACTGGTGCTGGTGCCACAACACTGCAACCCCTCACAGATACTGTACTTGGAGCACAGCAGTCACACCTGTTGCGAAGCATCTTTTTAAAAAATTGTAATTACACGCCCCTGTTATACAGGGGCTGAAAAATTGTGCCTTAGGCGCTGGTGCCACAACACTGCAACCCCTCACAGATACTGTACTCTGAGCACAGCAATGAGACCTGTTGCAAAGCATTGCCTAAAAATTGTAATTACACTCCCCAACAGGGGCTGAAAAATTGTGCCTTAGGCACTGGTGCTGGTGCCACAACACTGCAACCCCTCACAGATACTGTACTTGGAGCACAGCAGTCACACCTGTTGTGAAGCATCTTTTTAAAAAATTGTAATTACACGCCCCTGTTATACAGGGGCTGAAAAATTGTGCCTTAGGCACTGGTGCTGGTGCCACAACACTGCAACCCCTCACAGATACTGTACTCTGAGCACAGCAATGAGACCTGTTGCAAAGCATTGCCTAAAAATTGTAATTACACGCCCCAATAGGGGCTGAAAAATTGTTCCCCACCGCTCCTTATGCTACTGACCGAAGCCTCAGCAACTCGTCGTCCAGGACCAGGAGTTTGTAACCTCCCAGTTTCTGGGAACGCGTTGCACAGACCTTTCTGCAAGGCCTCCCTGAGATGTCTCATCCTCTGCTCCCTCTGCGACGGCAAGATAAGGTCCGCAACCTTACCCTTGTACCGTGGATCAAGGAGAGTGGCCAGCCAGTAATGGTCCCTCTCCTTGATCCGAAGAACACGAGGATCCTTCCGCAGGCTTTGCAGGATTAGGGAGGCCATGCAGTGTAGGTTAGCTGAGGCATTCGGTCCGGAGTCTTCTGGGTCACTGAGGATGACATGATCGCCAGCCACCTCCTCCCAGCCACGTACAAGTCCACTGGTTTGTTGGGACTGTACATCATCCCTAAAAGACTGCTGATGCTGAGTGCCAGGCTCCACCTCCATGCTCACACAATCCTCCTCCTCCTCCTCCTCATCCTCTTCCTGTGTGATGGGTGGGACAGAAGGAACACTGTCTGGATAAAGGGGGCCTTGAGAGGCAATGAAGTCCTCCTCTTCCTGCCTCTGTTCTGCCTCAAGTGCCCTGTCCATTATCCCACGCAGCGTATGCTCCAACAGGTGGACAAGAGGTACAGTGTCACTGATGCATGCACTGTCACTGCTCACCATCCTCGTGGCCTCCTCAAATGGTGAGAGGACAGTGCATGCATCCCTGATCATGCTCCACTGGCGTGGGGAAAAAAAGCCAAGCTCCCCTGACCCTGTCCTGGTGCCGTAGTCGCAAAGGTACTCATTGATGGCCCTCTGCTGCGTGTGCAGTTGCTGCAGCATGGCCAACGTTGAGTTCCACCTGGTGGGCATGTCACATATTAGGCGGTTCTTGGGCAGGTTCAGCTCCTTTTGCAGCTCAGTCAGTCGAGTACTGGCATTATAAGATCGGCGGAAATGCACACAGACTTTCCTGGCCTGCCTCAGGACATCCTGTAAGCCTGGGAACCAGCCCAAGAACCGCTGCACCACCAGGTTGAGGACGTGAGCCATACAGGGCACATGGGTGAGCTGCCCCTGTCGCAGGGCGGAGAGGAGGTTGGTGCCATTGTCAGAAACGACCATTCCTGGCTTAAGCTGGCGTGGCGTCAACCACCTCTTGGCCTGCCCCTGCAGAGCTGCCAGAACCTCTGGCCCAGTGTGGCTCCTGTCCCCCAAACACACCAGCACAAGCACGGCATGGCATCTTTTTGCCTGCGTACTCGCGTAGCCCCTAGTATGCCTACGGAGCACCGCTGGTTCCGAGGACAGAGCACTGGAGGAAGAAGAAGAGGAGGGGGTGGAGGAGAGAGGTGTGTCACAACCAGTAGTAGCATTTTGGAGGCGTGGTGGCGGAACAACCTCCAACACTACTGCACCTTGTCCTGCATCCCTCCCAGCTGCCAATAGAGTGACCCAATGGGCCGTGAAAGAAAGATAACGTCCCTGTCCATGCCTGCTGGACCATGAGTCAGCGGTAATATGCACCTTACCGCTGACCACCCTGTCCAGCGAGGCATGGACATTGCCTTCCACATGCCGGTAGAGAGACGGAATCGCCTTCCGTGAGAAAAAGTGGCGTTTGGAAACCTGCCACTGAGGAACCGTACATTGAACAAACTCACGGAAGGGGGGCGAGTCTACCAACTGAAAAGGCAGCAGTTGAAGTGCTAGCAATTTAGCCAAGCTAGCATTCAACCACTGGGCATGTGGATGGCTGGGAGTATACTTCTTTCGACGGTCCAGCAGCTGGGGCAGGGAAATTTGCCTACTACAATCGGACGTTGGTGTACTGCAAGTACTTGGTTGTGACACACCTAATTCTACACCTTCAGTCCTCTCAGAGCAGCTTTCAGAGAGGACTGAAGATATAGTGGGGATGGAGATCCCAGCTGATGAGGAGCAAGGAGAGGTCCGCTTTGTTCTTTGGTGTGGGTCTTTTATGTGTGCTTGCCAACGAGCTGCATGGCAGGTCGACATATGTCTGCTCATGCTTGTGGTGCCCAAGCGGCTGATGTTTTGGCCACGCGAGATATGCTTGAGACAAATATTGCAAATAGCAGTGGTGCGATCTGATGCACTCGTCTCAAAAAAGGCCCACACCAAAGAACTTTTGTGATAACGTGCAGAGGCAGCGCCCTGCACAGGCGGAGCTCTGCGGTGTGGTACAGTTGCTGTGCTGGCCTCCAGGGGGCATCCTGCCTCGTTGGACATGTGACGCTGCATCCTCCTCCTCCTCCTCCTCTTTCCCTTCAGGCATCCACGTGGAATCAGTGACCTCATCATCCCCTCCCTCTTCACCACTAGAGCAAACCTGGCAGTAAGCTGCAGCTGGTGGAACAGTACTGCCAGATTGCTGTCCTTCAGCATCCCCTCTCTCTGCGCGCACACTACTGACTTCCTCAAGCTGGGTATCATCATCCGAGGCTTCGAATCGTTGGGCATCCTCCTGGAGCATGTACCCAACACTGTGCTCAAAGAGTTCGGGGGACTCCTCAGGAGGACATGGTGGGTCTAGGGAAGGGGTGGCTGATGATGCCATTGAGTACGCGTTGGCAGCTGCTCTGCCAGTACCCTGAGCCTGGGTGAGAGAGGATGAGGAGGATGAGGAGGGCTTGGTCATCCATTCTACCAAGCCTTCGGCATAATGTGGCTCCACATGTCCAGCTGCCGAAAACAAAGACAAGCGTGTCCCATGGCCACGTGCTGATGACGATGCACGACCACGTCCATGGCTAGCACTGTTGTCTCTAGAAACAGAGCCTGCCTGCCCTGTGTTCTTGCCTCGGCACGCTCTGCCTCTCCTTGGCGGTCTTCCAGCCATTGTAGTCTGTAGTGTATATAGTATAAAAAATGGGTGCTTCTGGGAAGAAAATATGGGAGCTCTGTGTGATGCCACTAACACACTAGAAGTCCTATGGGTGCTTCTGGGAAGAAAATATGGGAGCTCTGTGTGATGCCACTAACACACTAGAAGTCCTATGGGTGCTTTTGGGAAGAAAATATGGGAGCTCTGTGTGATGCCACTAACACACTAGAAGTCCTATGGGTGCTTCTGGGAAGAAAATATGGGAGCTCTGTGTGATGCCACTAACACACTAGAAGTCCTATGGGTGCTGCTGAGAAGAAAATATAGGAGCTCTGTTTGCTGCCACTAACACACTAGAAGTCCTATGGGTGCCTTTGGGGTGCAATGCTGTGCTAACAGCACTGCGGTTGGTACTACTGCAATACTGTACTAAGAGTAAGCACGCACCAGACTAATCCCCAGCAGCAGCTAAAAACACAACCATCAGCAATGAACGATCAATGGCAATGGTTTAGCAAATGGTTTAGCAAAGAACTAGCCAATGGTTTAGCAAAGAAGAGCAAATCTTTCTGGAGCAATGAATCAAGCAAAGACAGAATCAGCAGACTGATCTCTCCTAAAGCCGGAACTCATGTGACCGGCGCCAATGGCGTGGTGGCCTTTTAAATGGTGGGGCGTGTACTAAAGCCCCTGAGCTTTAATTGGCTACAGGCATCCTGCCTGTAGCCAATTATTGCTCTCCGAGTTTCCGGCGCTGTGATTGGCCAAGCATGCAGGGTCACAGTGCATGCTTGGCCAATCATCAGCCAGCAATGCACTGCGCCGGCCGCAATGCATTGCGGGGCCGCTCGCATCACACGAATGTGATGCGAACGGCCCAAATAGTTCTGGGCTCGCCGAGCGAGCGAACGCCCGGTGCTCGATGCGAACGTGGGTTCGCATCGAGCACCGGGCCCATCCCTACTAGGCAGGTTTCATTAACGATGCCACTAATAGTTGATTTTCCAACCTTGAATTCATAGTGCAAACTTCCAAAAGAATTTCCTGTTGCTAGGTACCTAAAAGCAAACATAAATAATGTTTAATTTTGTGTTTTCTATTTTTCAGTGCACTACTTACAGACAAGATGGCGTAGCATGCGTGATGCTTACAGAAAATATATCCATCACCTCAAAGAATCAAGGAGTGGCTTGGGGGCAGCGCCTAGGGTACCCTATATGTTTTCCAAGGACTTATATTTTCTGCAACTCATTGTGGAGATGAGGGAGTAAGTTTTCATCTATATCATCTATGTATCCCTGCCTAGTTAAGTTACACACTTTTTTTTATTTAAAACAGGACAGAAGCTAGTTGGGAGGAACAAGGTGTAATTGATGATCAACCGGAGCCACAACCAGAGGCCCAAGCACCGACTGAATTTCAAGAAGGCACAGAGGATTTATCACTAATCCAAAGCTCTTCAAATCTCTGGGAAACTAATCCAGATGAACAATGTGCAGTGGCAGAGGCTATCCCTGGGCCCTCCTCTGCTCCCGCAGACATTGTTCTGCCTGCCAAAGTCGAGGCAACCACCTCTATCCCAACCTGACCTAAGTGAGCGCTTATTACAAATGTTAAAAAACATGTCTGACGCTAATCTATCCCCGAAAGTGGCAGCCTTCGCAGATGATCTCCTCTTCTTTTTGACTAAACCCCTAGTGTCAATCCCAAATCTACTTAACCACTTGACATCTGGCCAAAGCCGAATGACGGCTTTGGCGCGGATGTCAATTCCCGGGAGGACGTCTTATGACATCCTCCCCTTTCCTCGCTCCCAGTGCGCGCTCACGAGCGCGCAGCAGGGAAATTCTGTGTTGGCCATGTCCCTTGGACACAGCCAATCACAGATCGCTGTAAAAGCCCAATCACAGCGGCCGTTTACAGCGCGATCGGCGTGTCCAATGGGAGATGATCTCATATGTAAACATATGAGATCATCGCTCAGTGCCGCTCTCCCTCCTCACACAGAGACATCGTGTGAGGAGGGAGAGATGAATGGCTGCAGCGGCCGTAAGTGCAGAAAAAACAAAATTAAATAAATTTATGTGCCATCTGCCATCTGTCACCACTGCCATCTCACCACTGCCATCTGTCCCCAGTGCCATCTGCCTGTGCCATCTGTCCTCAGTGCCATCTGTCAGTGCCACGTGTCATCAGTTCCACATAGTGCCACCTGTCCCCAGTGCCATATAAGTGTCATCTGTCATCAGTGCCACATAGTGCCATCTGTCATCAGTGCCATATCAGTGTCATCAGTGTCACCTGTCATCATTGCCACGTTAGTGCCATCTGTCATCAGTGTCACGTATTAGTGCTATCTGTCATCAGTGCCACCTGTTAGTGTCATGTGCCATCTGTTATAAGTGTCACCTGTCATCATTGCCACGTATTAGTGCCATCTGTCATCAGTGTCACCTGTCATCAGTGCCACGTCAGTGTCACGTGTCATTGTCCTGGTTCTCCAGGGCCTTCAAAAGTGTACTAGGTAGTCAACAACTTAGATGTGTAATTTATGCTCCTAGAACACGTGATGGCGCTCCCTGCCTGTTGGGCCTCTCTAAGTGGCCAGGCTGTGAAAAAGTTCCACACATGTGGTATCGTAATACTCAGGAGGAGTAGCAGAATTAATTTTGGGGTGTCATTTGTGGTATACACATGCCATGTGAGAGAAATAACCTATTACAATGATAATTTTGTAGGAAAAAATCAATTTAAAAATTTTTATTTGCAAAAAATTGTGGGAAAAAATTACAACATCAAAAACCTCACCATGCCTCTTACTAAATACCTTGGAATGTCTACTTTCAAAAAAGGGGTCATTTGGGGGGTATTTGTACTTTCCTGGCTTGTTCGGGTTGCAAGAAATGACATAGGCCACCAGTACATCAGATGTGATCAATTTTGTATGATTTGCACCACAGCTTGTAGACTCTATAACTTTCACAAAGACCAAATAATATCCACTAATTTGGGTTATTTTTTACCAAAGATATGTGGCAGTATAAATTGTGGCCAAAATTTATGAAGAAAAATTAATAATTTCCAAAATTTTATCACAGAAACAAAGAAAATGCGTTTTTTTTTTCAACATTTTCGTTTTTTTTTTCATTTATAGCGCAAAAAATAAAAAAACCCAGAGGTGATCAAATACCACCACCAAAAGAAAGCTCTATTTGTGGGGAAAAAAAGGACAAAAAATGTATTTGGGTACAGTGTTGCATGACTGAGTAATTGTCATTCAAATGTGAGAGCACCAAAAGCTGAAAATTGGTCTGGATAGGAGGGGGGTTTAAGTGCCCGGGTTTAAGTCAAGCTTTAGATATTGACTTACCGGCCTCTCTAATTTCACTACTCCGTTCGGACTTCCCCTTTAAATGGGCCACTTCACATATCAAATACCTGGGAATCCTGCTACCCAGTAAGATAGAGGACATCTTCTCTCTTAACTTCCCCCCGCTCCTGGCTGCAATAAAAAAAGACAAATACATGCGGGAGAGGAGGCTCTGTTGTCCCGGGCAGGGGAGAATGATTGGGCAAGTCTAGTGTATTCTAACGCAGCATGCGGCCAAATGAGGAATGTGAAAATACACTAGAATCCGAGCTGCTGCCATAAGAACCAACATCAATATAAATAAATGTATAATTTATGTCTGCCATCTTGTTTGGAGGAAAAACTATGTTAAACTATGTTAAAATAAAATATAATAAAAGTGGTAACACCACTGCCTTTACTACTAGGGTCTTGCCAGTCAATGTCAACTTGCGCATCTTCCAAAAATCCAGCTTTTTGAACATCTTCTGAATCAATTTCCTACCATTGGCTTGTCTCATGAGATTCCTTTCAAAGCAAGCATATCCCTGTTCTGGATCTGCCCCTTATAGAGGCCAAGGACAACTAAACATGTCCATGATTACTGGACAATATGTCAATGCGTAAAAACATTAAACTGATAATTATGTTTCTCTATAAACATGTATCGGCCATAACCCCTTGAGGGGTGGCCTTGACTTTTGGGCTTACCAGTTACCTACTCGTGGCTTGTCGGTGAATATCCAGGGGTTCCCAGGGTTAGTACCCAACAACTTTGGATGCTGACACATAAAAGTCCTTGAAAAGGTTTTTATTCTGCAGTGGTAACATCCAACATAAAACAGTCTCAGATAGGAATAGAGGGCAAGGGTGAAGAAACTCAGGCACCTTGAACTGCTGACATCCACTGAATGTCTCTAATCAACCCAGAGAGTAGCCACTCGCAGCCGGGCGCGTTAATGCCAGATAAACCTCTAGACAGAGGTACAGCGGCCTACATTGTGAGGCGGAAACTTGCAAAAGTCTTTGACACAGAATAAATTTGCAACCAAAGGTGAATAGGAACCTTTCTCACAGTACCTGGAACTTTTGCTGTCTCCTTGGCAGTACTGTGGAAGTGTGGATTCTTTAGTGTCCATACAACTCAGCTCCCAGGCTCTTACTGAGATGCCAGCCTGTTGGCCCTCCTCCGAAGAGTCCTCCCCCAGTCACTTATATGAGCTGTGGTGTCCCTCCAATACTGAGGGCACACTGGGACGCCTTAAATCCTCCTTCAGTTACTGGACCTCGGGCTAACCGGCTCCGAGACTCTGAAATAGACGGATCCCCACCCCAGAACATGTGGGTCTATGGGGCTAGTCAAACTGACCATGTTTGCGGAAGGGCAAACGCTCCTAGGCCCGGGACCCCTCGCGGGGCTACCCCGGTCCAGAACCAGGAAGCAAGACTGCAGCCGAACCCCGAACACGTGACTTCAGCACCTTAAGTACCCCTTCCCAGACTACGCAACAGGGCCAAACGCGCCCACTGATTGGCTCCGGGAAGGACTGGTACCTAAGACGTCCAACCAGGCCTGGTTCTCAGCCTGTTATGGGTGCTTCACTGCATCTATGACGAGGCAGAACCCTAGGGGCTCTTTCACACGGACGGACCGTATGTTCGTTTTTCATTCTTCCATTTTTGGATGAAAAACGGACATACAGGTATCCCTATGGGATAGCGAGTGTCAGCGGATGAGCATCCGCTGACACCCGCTCTCGTCCGTGCCCACTCTGCTCCGTTTCTGCAGACGGAGGAAAACCCTATTTTTTCTTTTCAAATATTTTTATTGGTAACAGAGAAGGTACAGAGTAATGAAACTTTCACTGTTACAGGTTATCATATAACAATATACAACGTTATACAGAGCAATGGGTTACAACTGGTGCGAAACGAGTAGTTGAGGTAAGGCAAGAACGATACACCAGCCGGTACTGTATCGTAACACGAACGGTGTACATCGCACATAGGTGTAAATATAGGTTACCTTATTGGGAGGGACAAGGAGGGGTAAAGCAGGAGAGTAAGTCAGAGAGGAAAGGGGGGAAACAGATGGGAGAGTTAGGAGTAGTGGTTAAGGAAAGAAGTGTGGGGGGGTTAGAAGGGAGGGGAGACCAGGGGGAGAGAAGAAAGCTTGGCCAGGAGGCTCGCACGGAAGTGGTAAGGTACAGTTTTTATGGTGAAATGGGGTTGGAGGAGGCTCAGGGTTCCAGTAACGTGGTGTCAAAGTCGGGCGGAAGGAATTTGTCTGCCCAGGGTCGCCAGATCTTTAGATGTTGGGGGATTCTATCCAGTATCGTAGCTTCGATTTTACTATGTATCATCGATTGTGTGACTCTATTTCTGACCTCAGCTATATTTAGGTTAGGGGTCCTCCAACTTCTCGCTAGTGTCTGTTTGGCTGCTGTGGTGAGTTGGAGCAGGAGGCGTAATTGCGCCTTTGGTAGGTCCATTGGGGGAAGGTTCAGAAGAGCAAGGGAGGGGTCAGGAGGGATGTCGTGGCCAAGGAGGGATGAGGCCATGTGGAATATCGTTGTCCAGAAGCCTCTTGCGATCGGGCAGGTCCACCATATATGGAGGTGGGTGCCTATTTCTGTACATCCTCTGAAGCAGTTAGGAGAGCATGATGGAGTGTATTTAGCAATCCTGGACGGAACCAGGTACCATCTCATAAGGACTTTGTAGTTGGCTTCTGAGGGAACGATATTTTGAGATGCTATTTTTGTGTTGGTCCATATTGTTGACCAAGCTTCAGGGTCTAGATCTATTTGGAGGTCTTTGGACCATGTCGTCACATATGAGGGTGGGAAGGCTGGCGGGGATGTAAGGTGGGCATAGAGCTGGGAGATTATGCCTGGAGCATGCGGGTCTGACTCGCATATACTCTCGAACGTGGTTAGGCTCGTGCCGGTGATATTCGAACCTATAGTGGTCCGAATAAAATGAGAAATTTGAAGGTAACGGAAACATTCCCTCAGAGGGAGATGCGAGCGGGTCTGCAGGTCAGGAAATAGTATTATGTTACCTCGAGAGAGCATATCGCGGATACGAGTCAGACCCGCCTGCCCCCAGGCGTGAAAGGCGGGAGGATCAGTGTAGGCAGGGAGGAAGAGTGGGTGACCTAAGGAGAGGAGTGGTTGATGAGGTGATATTAGACGGAAAGTTTTGGAAAGCCTATCCCAAATTTTCAGCGAATGGAGTGTAACCGGGTTCCTGACAGAAGTTCGGCTTGATTTGGGGATCCATAGCAAATTGGAGACCGGGATGGGGTGGGAATCTACTGCTTCTATTGCCACCCATAGGGGAATTTCCGTCTTCGCGTGATATAAGGATAATTGGGCTAGTTGGGCTGCGTGGAAGTAGTGCGCAAAGTTGGGCACTCCTAGGCCTCCCCAGAGTTTACTACGGAGCATAGTGGAATGTGTAATTCTGGGTTTTTTGGTACCCCATATGTATTTAAGTGCGCGGTGTTGTATCACCCTATGAAAGTAAGGGGGGATTGCGATGGGTAAGACTCTATATAGGTAGAGAAGTTTCGGTAGAAGGGACATCTTTACTGCAGCTATTCGGCCCAGCCATGAGACACACAGTGGGAGCCAGGTGTTAAGAAGGGAGGAGAGGTTTCTCAGCATTGGAAGGTAGTTAGCCTGAAATAGGTGGGAAGGGTCACTAGTTAGTTTAATTCCTAGGTACAGGATGGAAGAAGGGGACCATGTAAAAGGGAAATTGGATTGTAGTAGGAGGAGATCAGATTGAGGGAGAGACACATTAAGGGCTTTTGATTTTTCCCGGTTGACTTCCAGTCCTGATATTGTAGCAAATTTGTCCAATAGGTGTAGAAGGTTAGGTAAAGTGGTGTGTGGGGAGGTGATGAATAGTAGCGCATCATCTGCAAAGAGACATAATTTGTGGGAGGTGCCAGCTATTTCCAGTCCCTGAATGCTCTGATTGGAACGGATCAGGGCAGCCAGGGGCTCAATGACTAAGGCGAATATTAGAGGGGAAAGGGGGCAGCCCTGTCTGGTGCCTCTTTGGATCGGGAAACAAGCCGATTTGAAGCCAGAGTATTGTACATAAGCCTGGGGGCGGGTGTAGAGGGTGTCTATCCATGTAAGGAAGTTGGGGCTGAAGCCCCACCTTTGCAGGATGTAGTGCAGATAGGGCCATGAGACTGTGTCGAAGGCTTTCCTGATGTCTAATGACAGGAGATGCATAGGGATTTTGCGGGATTTGGCTAAATGCTGCAAGAGGATTATACGGCGAATGTTATCGCTAGCTTGTCTACGGGGTATGAAACCGACCTGGTCCTTGGAGATTAAGCTTCCTATGATCGGGTTGAGCCTCAGGGCTAGAATTTTGGCCAGGAGCTTTACGTCTACATTCAGGAGGGATATGGGGGCAAATTTTTTATAGTACGAGCCCGGGAGGCCATCCGGCCCCGGGCGCTTATTTGGTTTGAGGTTTTTGATGGCCATAAGGACTTCATCCACTGAGATAGAACTGTCTATGGTCTCACGACTGGTCTCTGGCAACTTTGGGATAGGGAGGTCACGGAATAGCGTTTCCGTCTGGTTAGGAGGTAAGGGGCCCTTTGCCTCATATAGTTTAGCAAGGCGTGTGCGGAACTCGGAGAGAACCTTTAGTGGGTTACTGGTGTGAATGCCAGAGGCCAGTTTGAGCCTAATAGGGTTATGCGCTTGATACGATTGACGTAGGCGCAAAGCTAAAAATGTGTCTGGTTTATTTGCTTTGGTATAAATCCTATGGCCGGATCTGCGGATATATTTATCCGCAAATTCGGCCAAAAGGAGGTCAAGTTCCAACTTTGGCTTTTTCCATTAAGGATTTATTGGCCTCTGTGGGGGATAATTGAAATTGTAGGAATAAATTTTGAAAGTCTGATTCGAGTTGTTGGAGTTTAAGTTTCCTAATCTTATTGATATGTGAGGCTACTGAAATACACTTGCCCCGGATCACTGGCTTATGTGCTTCCCACAATAAAATCGGAGAGATATCGGGTGTTGTGTTGTGATGGAGGTAGTCTTTAAGGGCCACCTGAATGTCTAGGCAGTAAGATTGGTTCGTGAGATGGGACTCGTTCAAGCTCCAAGATCTATCCCCGTTCCGGGGGATTAGGGAGGAGATAGTGGTGATTACTGCACAGTGATCCGACCAAGTGATTGGGTGAATGGAGGAGTGGAGTAGAATGGGGGCAGAGGCTATTGGGATAAAGATGTGATCGATTCTGGAGAAAGATTTGTGTGGGTGGGAGTAAAAAGTATAATTCTTTTTTAGGGGGTTGCATTCCCGCCATGAGTCAAGTAGAGCCGCTTGTTGCATCAAACCACGAAACCGCGTGGAGAGAGAGAATTGTTCAGGGGTGTAGGGGGACTTGTCAAGGTGGGAATGCAATACCAGGTTAGAGTCACCACACATAAAGAGCGTTCCTCTACAGTGATCCTTGGTGACTTTTAGGAGATGGGAGAAGAAGGGCGTCGGATTGACATTTGGGGCGTAATATGAGACAAAAGTCGTTTCCACTTCTTGTAGGAGTCCAACTAGTATTATATAGCGACCATTCGGGTCTTTTATCTCTAGTGTTGGGGTGAATGGAAGGGAGTGATGGAAGGCAAGAAGGACCCCTCTGTGTTTGGTATCAGCCGAGGCTGTGAACACTCTAGGGTAGCGGGAGCTAAAGAATTTTGGGGTAGTGCGGGTAGAAAAGTGGGTTTCCTGCAAGGCGACAATGTCCGCTTTTAATAAAGCAAAGTTCTGAAACGCTTTAACCCTTTAACCGCTTTAACCCTTTTATTAGGGGAGTTCAACCCCTTAACATTCAGAGATAATATATTTAAAGGAGCCATTTGGGTGGGTGAGGGAAGTTAACATAACCGTTTGCGCAGGTCCGGCGAGCCTCCTGGTCAAGGCAGGGAGAGGAAGAGAGAATGAGGTAGGGTAGAAGGGAGGGGAGAAGAAAGGGGAGCGGGGACAAAGAAGAAGGTTTACTGGTCGTAGGGCTAAACATTGGATGCAGAACTGGAACTGTGGGGCTGAAATAGGCCCGACAGGGGGGCACTCAGGCTCTGCGGCTAAAAACCCGGCCGGAGAGTGAGAGTACCAAGTAATAGGCAGTGACTGCTCCCCGCTGCACAAGGGTGTAGCGTGGCTGAGATAAATTGAGTGGTTAAGGCTCACATGGTGGAAGGGTAGAGAGGTAGATCAGTTGATTTCAGCATGTGGGAGGGGGAAGGTGTTGAAAGGAGAGCGTAAGGTGGAAGAGAGAAGGGAAAAGGAGAGAAGGAATAGAGAGAGTATATGAAGGAAGTAACGGTTTCCCTTAAGTGTTCCACAGTGGTCGGGTTTCTTGATATAGTCAATCAAAATGCATATGACCCAGCAGGGTAAAGGTGAGCGGGGGTAGGGGGGGGGTTTGGAGGAGGTAAGAGGGGGGGAGGCGTTAGGGGGGGGGGGGGGAAAAAGGGGGAGGGGGAGGAGGGGGGGAATGGGGAGGAAGGAGGGGAATGGGGAGGAGGGGGAGGGAAGGGCTGGGTTAGTTAAGAAAGAAATGCTAGTGAGCAAAACGGTATATACATGTCATGTATGGTGGTCATTAGGGTGAGACCATTATTAAAACTACTAGCACAGTGGGCGTCTTGTTTCTAGCATGGAGTTTAATCATGCCAGAAGTATGAGGCAGTGTAGCGATCAAA
Organism: Lithobates sylvaticus; assembly: GCA_028564925.1. NCBI lineage: Eukaryota > Metazoa > Chordata > Amphibia > Anura > Ranidae > Lithobates > Lithobates sylvaticus. The sequence continues at coordinate 507,403,204 of CM053028.1, read as the reverse complement.
CTTGAAGAGGGAGGGGGAGATAAGGATAACAAAAAAAAAAGAAGAACTGAATATCAGACATACACATCAGGTAACTGATATAAAATAAAATGAAAGTAAGTGTAAAAATAAAATAAAATAAAATACAACAAAATGTATTACAATATAATACGGCAGGGGCATGTGAGAGTATGGGGCGGTACAGATGGGGATGGTGACTGAACCATCGGTGGACCTGCGAGGAGGTAAGTGGGCGTCAGGAACTGTCCTACTGGGGGTGTAGGTTACATACCCAGCTGTTGTCTTCTAGGGTTCGGGGTGGAAGAAAAGTCAGCACAGCATGGCGTCCAAATCAAAAATTCAAACCTGGAAAACAAAACGATAAGGGCGGATGCTGCTGCAGTCTGTTCATACGTGCATGTTGGTTCCACGGTTACCTAGAGAGGACACAGGAGGGACAAGCTGGAAAAAAAAAGGAGAGTTATAGCTGAGGTGTCAGCGTGCTGTGCGGGACTTCGGGCTGAGGAACTGTTCTTCTTCTTGGTATCTTGCCGGGGTCCCTTTTCGGATTGAGGAGGGTCCTGGAGGGTGGCGGTTCGGCATAGCGGAGTATGCTTGAGGAGGGAGCCTGGCTGGGGTGCGTGGAAGCGTCGCTTCTGAAGTTTGGGCTGGAGGAACTAGATGGAGGCTTTCTAAAAGGCGTTGCAGGGCTTGCGGGGTAGTGCTGGTGTGCTGATGGCCCAGGTGAGTGAATTGGAGAGCAAACGGGAATTTCCAAGTGTACTTAATTTGGTGCTGGATCAATATTTGCAGTTGCGGCTTCATTGCTCGCCTTTTGGCTATAGTAAGGGGGGCCAAGTCCGAGAACAGTTGATATGGATGACTTTGAAATATAAGCTCATCCTTTTTACGGGCTGCAGTGAGCAACTGCTCTTTGGTGCGGAAGAAGTGAAGCTTCACTATGATATCCCGGGGGGGGGGGGGCCATCAGTTTGGCGGCGTGTGAGGGCCCTGTGGACTCGGTCGAATTCTAGCCTCTCGATGGGTATAGAGGGGGCCAGTTCCTGGAATAGGGCAGTTGTGAAAGATTGGACATCATCTATTACTTCAGGTATGCCACGTAGACGTAAATTGGACTTAAATTGGACCTGCGGGAGCGCGTTGCTTTACCATCGTTTTACCCGCGGTAAGCGGCCGCTAGCGGGGTGGTTTTAACCCCCGCTAGCGGCCGAAGGGTGGCATTTTCATCCAGTGCACCGCTTATACCGCTCTGCTAGCGCACCGCTCCAGTGTGAAAGCCCGCCGGCTTTCACACTTGAGTGAATGGGGCCGGTTTTTTTCAGGCGGTATACAGGCGCTATTTTTAGCGCTGTACCGCCTGAAAACGCCCCGGTGTGAAAGGGGCCTAAGTCCACCCTGGTTTCAAGATCTGAAGTGCGTTGGCCTATCTCCCGTATCTCACGTGAGAGCCTATTGGTGATCTGCTCTGAGGTGTTTTTCAGGGCCTTCTGCAACATGTTCTCCATGTGCTTCAGGAAGGCGTTTTGTGACATACCTGATGAGGGTATAGTTGGAGAGCCTCCAAGGTTTGGTCTTCCTCGTCTGTGTCTGGAGGATCCGGGAGGAGGGGAGACATAGCTTGCTTAGCTAGGGCCTTCGCCGCCATCTTGGAGGAAGCGCGGGCCAGCGCTTCTTTTATGGGTTTCGGCTTAGTTTTCCCTCTGTGACCCGTGAGGACCATGGCGACGTGTGCCGGGGAGGTTCACAGAGTTGTCCTGACGAGCGGGCGGAGGTTGGGGCGGTTCAGTCCGTATCAAAGATCCCGAGTGTGCAGCGGGGAGTGCGGAGCTCTAATGGAAGGCGTTCACCATGTCGAGCTTCGCGCATGCGCCCTCGAAAACCCTATTTTTTCATCCGTCTGCACAGCGGATCGGGTGACGATGGACTCTACGGTCCATCGTCACCCGATCTCCAATAGGGGAGAGCGGCGCTCTGACAGGTCCGTCCCTGCACGGAATGCAGAGACGGACCTGTCATCTTCCTGCTCAGCGGAGATCGCTCGGCGATCCCCGCTGAGCAAGCGGCTATCCACGGGGCGGATCTGCACTGATCCGCCCCGTGTGAAAGAGCCCTAGCACAGCCCAGCCAAACTGATGCCAAAGTAAACCTGTACAATTAACCCTCAGAACCCCATTACTGTTCTAAAGGAAAAACTAAATTTCCACTTATAGCGCACACTTGTAAAAGTGTGACTGCTACAAACAAAAAAACAAAAAAAAACTTTCCTTGTTGAATCATGGATCTACTGTTCCTTTATGTGAACAAACATAGTTTTTTATTTAAGTTCAATAAAAACATTTGCTATGAGATTTTGTTTGTCGTTTTTATAATTGTTTGTACTTGATTTTCTGTTTTTGAAATACTTCTGTTTAATGCGCTTCTTGTGTCATGATTTTTTGTTTTCTAAATTAACACATGTGCAATTAAACCATCGGGGTTCTATAAGTTAAATTAAAAAAAAAAAAAAAATTTACAGAATCTTACAAAGAGTGTCCAGGAATCGACTCTACTGAGGTCCCCGCTGGTGATGGTTGTGCCCCAGAAAAGACAGCAGTGTCCAGAAGGTTGTTCAGCCGTGTGCCAGACTAGATAGAATGAGGTCTCAGATTATCAGATTAACCCCCCCCCCTGTGAAACCCCCCCCCCCCCCCACTCTGTGAAAAGGCATTCCAAGGTATTTGGAAAGAGGCATGGTGAGTTTTTTGAAGTTGTCAATTTTTCCCACAATTCTTTGCAAAATCAAGATTTTTTTTCTTTTTTTTTCACAAAATTGTCATATTAGCAGGTTATTTCTCACACACAGCATATGCATACCACAAATTACACCCCAAAACACATTCTGCTATTACTCCTGAGTATGGCGATACCACATGTGTGAGACTTTTACACAGCGTGGCCACATACAGAGGCCCAACGTGCAGGGAGTGCCATCAGGCGTACTGGAGCACCATGGACAATTCTGACATTTCTCTCCTACATGTAAAAATCATCATTTATTTGCTAGAAAGTTACATAGAACCCCAAAACATTATATATGTTTTTTTAGCAAAGACCCTAGAGAATACAATGGCGGTCGTTGCAACTTTTTATCTAGCATGGTACTTGCGCAGCAATTTTTCGAACGTGTTTTTTTTGGGGAAAAAAATGTTTTGTGCTTTACAAAAAACAAAACTGTAAATTTAGCCCAATGTTTTTGTATAATGTGAAAGATGTAAATAGATACCCAACATGTCACCCTTCAAAATTGCACATGCTCGTGGAATGGCGCCAAACTTCGCTACTTAAAAAATCCCCATAGGCTTTAATTTTTTTTACTGGTTACATGTTTTGAGTTACATAGGAGGTCTAGGGCCAAAATTATTGTTCTCGCTCTAACGTTCGCAGCGATACCTCACATGTGTGGTTTGAACACAGTTTTCATATGTGGGCGGGACTTACGTATGCGTTCGCTTCTGCATGCGAGCACACGGGGACAGGGGCGCTTTAAAAAAAAAATATATATTTTATTGTTCATTTTACTTAATTTATTTTAGTTTGACCCCTTTTTTCCCCCCAAAAATTTTTTTGATCACTTTTATTCCTATTACAAGGAATGTAAACATCCCTTGTAATAGGAATATGACATTACAGGTCCTCTTTACAGTGAGATATGGGGTCAATAAGACCCCACATCTCACCTCTAGGCTGGAAAGCCTGGAATAACACAAAAAAAAAACGATCCTGGCTTTGATCGTAGTGAGTATCGCAGGGTAGGGTATCGCAGGGTATTGTTGGGTATTGCAGAGTATCGCAGGGTATTGCAGAGTATCGCAGGGTATGGCAGAGTATCACAGGGTATGGCAGAGTATCGCAGGGTATGGCAGAGTACCGCAGGGTACGGCAGAGTACCGCAGGGTACGGCAGGGTATCGCAGGGTACGGCAGAGTATCACAGGGTACGGCAGAGTATCGCAAGGTACGGCAGAGTATCGCAGGGTATGGCAGAGTATCGCAGGGTATGGCAGAGTATCGCAGGGTATGGCAGAGTATCGCAGGGTATGGCAGAGTACCGCAGGGTATGGCAGAGTATGGCAGGGTATCGCAGGGTATGGCAGAGTATCGCAGGGTATGGCAGAGTATCGCAGGGTATGGCAGAGTATCGCAGGGTATGGCAGAGCATCACAGGGTATGGCACAGTATTGCAGGGTATGGCAGGGCATTGCAGAGTATCCATCCATCCATGCTCAGCCATCCCTCCATACCCTGCAATACCAAGCAATACACTGCAGGCTATTGCTGTGTATTGCAGGGTATGGAGGGATGGCTAAGCATGGATGGATGGATCGGTGGCATGCAGAGCAGGCTGTGGGCACTACAGATCCCGCCCACAGCACTGCTGCCACCGATCCCTCCCCTCTCCTCTCACACTGTACCGATCGGTACAGAGAGAGGAGGAGAGAGGAACCGGCGTCATCAAATGACACCGGTTTGCTTACATGTGATCACTCCGTCATTTGACGGAGCGATCACGTGGTAAACGGCCGCGATGAGCGGCCGTTTACCGTGATCCATGATCCGCCGGGTCCAGAGGATGGATCATGGATGTTCTCGAGAGCAGAATTCTGTGAGGCCGTTAATTAACGGCCTCCCAGAGTTAAGCAACCGCCCTGTAGCCGTTTTTCGGCTATGGGCCGGTTGTTAACTGGTTAAGGTAGGCTTCCTACCCCCAAAGAACAGTTTTAACTTCTCAAACAGGCATAAACTTTCCTGCCTGTTTGGGGAACCATAAATACAAAAAAAATGTAAAAACCGTCCCACCAACCTCAAAATAAACAAGACCGCCCTCCCTTTTCAATGTGCACAACCCTCACTATTTAAAATGTATTTCCCTTAAACAAAATAGCCACCCCCTATTTCTCTCAGAATAAAGGGACCACACTAAAGGTCCAACATCCAAATTGACAACTTTAGGTTCCTCACTTAGATTACAATCCTGTAAACACAGAGCTTGCAGCCAAGAGTTTAAAAAAACACTGCCCTCCTATAAACAGATCTTATGCTGTGCACATTGAGTAAGGATACACTAATGCCTAGTACACACGTTTTAGAGTGTAAAGGCGGCCATACACACTGCAAATTTCGAACGAAAATCCCAAGCGAAAGTAAAACCGACCGTTTTTCGTATCGTTAATGTGGTCCGTGCGACACGCGATTTTTGTACGACAGCCCAAATTGACAGATCCAACATGTTGTTTTTTTTTATAAAAATCGTCCAAATTTCGTATCGTTAATGGCAGAGTTGGACGATTTGACCTAGAAAAATCGAACTGCGCATGATCCCCGGAAAGTTCGAATCCGGAAGGAAAACATATAGAAGAACAAAACACGAACGAATGTTCGAATACAACTATATGATCATAAAATACAGGAAAAACAATAGGCCACAGCAAAGTCAGATGAGGTGCCAACAAGTCTGCAAGAAAAGTGAAATAAACACAAATGTCTGTGCATGCATAATGGTCCGTCTGTGACATGGCAGGAAAAAAATATAAAGGAAGCAGGCAATAATGACCTATTGCATTTGCTACACACTACATTTGCTAAAAAAAAAAAATAGCTTCATTTAGGGGGTGCTGACATGTCTGCGAGCAAAGTGCAATAATCCCGAAAGGTTCTGTGCATGTGTAATTGACATATCAAATCATGTATAACATCAAGTGTGGTGAATTATGGAAGAGCCCTGGGGCCATCATAAAAAAAAAAATAATAATTCAGAATTATGTTTATGAAATTTTTTTTTTACAGAATTCTGAGTTTGAAAGTCAGAATTCTGAGTTTGAAAGTCAGAATTCTGAGATTAAATGTCAGAATTCTGAGATTCAAAGTCAGAATTGTAAGTTTAAAAAAAAAAAAATTCTACAGAATTCTGAGTTTCAAAGTCAGAATTCTGAGTTTCAAAGTCAGAATTCTGAGTTTCAAAGTCAGAATTCTGAGTTTCAAAGTCAGAATTCTGAGTTTATAAATATAGTAGTCTCTCTATTAGGAAGATTTTAGGGTCAATAAGCAATAGTGTAGTAACACCCAAAGGCCATCGATCTGCAGAGCACATGTCTTCTGCTCTGTATATGGATATGTAAATCTATCTTAGTTACAGCACACAGTATAGGGAAGCAGGCAGTGCTGGGTTCTCTGGTTCCTCTACTGTATAAATAGTTCCTTGGTCCTTTTCTGTCATCTGCTGCATCATAAAGAACCATGCTGAAAACGTGTGTATTGTGTGTGAGTGGGGGGGGGGGGTCTACACAGCTTCCATAGATAACAGAACACAATGGCCAGCAAAGCTCTGCACCCTAACTTCTAGTAAACATTGCACTATTGCCCCTACATGAGGGAATTGTGAATGGCTAGAAGGCAGCAGGACAATGTGTTTTATGGTCATAACGAATTGATCATAGAAATTACTTGTCTGGACTAATAGAGTTGTTTTACAAACAATTGACCTCATATTAAACATAAAAGCTAGGTAAAACACCTAATGTGAGTTAGTATAGTGGTTAGAGTAACAGCCTTACATAAGTGAAGTTGTGGGTTCTAATCCAGGTGACAGTGTATTTTTATATATATATATATATTTTTTTAAATATAAGATAGTGAGGGCTTAAATTGTATTTTATTGATATATCCAAATTGATTTCAAGGTATATTAACCACTTCAGCACTGGGCCATTTTACACCCTTCCTTACCAGAGCACTTTTTGCGATTTGGCACTGCGTCGCTTTAACTAACAATTGCGCGGTCGTGCGAGGTTACACCCAAACAAAATTGATGTGCTTTTTTTCCTACAAATAGAGCTTTCTTTTGGTGGTATTTGATCACCTCTGCGGTTTTTATTTTTTGCGCTATAAACAAAAGAAGAGCGGCAATTTAAAAAAAAAAACACAATATTTTTTTTACTTTTTGCTATAATAAATATCCCATTTTTTTTTTTAAAAAACTTTTTTTTTCCTCAGTTTAGGCCGATACGTATTCTTCTACATATTTTTGGTTAAAAAAAAATCGCAATAAGCGTATATAGATTGGTTTGCGCCAAAGTTATAGCGTCTACAAAATAGGGGATAGATTATTGCATTTTTTTTTTTTTTTTTTTTACTAGTAATGGCGGCGATCTGCGTAGCACACACATTAGCACCAACAGTAACAGTGAGTGGGGAAGGGGGGTTGTTAGGTACACGGCATGGGACCCTATGATTTTGAAAGACAGCTTTGTCTCTAGCAATGACCAATATAGTTCTCAGTGACTCTATTAGTGATCATTGTAATGGCACAGAGTCCCAAAAATGTATCCGTGAGGATGACTATAGCCTACTGTCACCTCAGTCTCCCCAGCTGAGATAGGACAAGGTCATCCAGTAGCCAACTGTGCCTCCATTTTGGGAAAATAGTGGCATGCAGAGCAAAATACTGTACCTTTTTAACGGTGTAGCTAAGAGGAAAATGGCGCTGCATCAGTGTCTTTGTTAATATACCTTGAATCAATTTGGATATATCCATAAAATACAATTTAAGCCCTTACTAACTCATACGTTAAAATATGTTTAATATAAAATCAATATATTGAAAAGATAAATATATCTAAAAGATGTGTTCTGAACTGGATTAGAACCCACAACTTCAACAATATATTCCTGGCACTCTAACCACTGTGCTATCACCTAAAAACACATATTGGTTATTGTTTATGTTTAATATAAGATTAATTCTCTGTGAAAAACAACATACTAGTCCAGACAAGTACTTGCTATGATTGATCCATTATGACCAGTCTCCTGAAATTGTGAACCTCCCCCGGGGGAAATTGAAAATGACACCCTAATGCTCCCATCTGATCACCCTAATATATACACAGTTTTTTCTTTTAAATCTCTACTCTGTAATTTATAGTAGCCAGCATATACTACAACATTGTGTGCTGAATATATCAGTGTGGCTTTGTTAACATACCTTGAAATCAATTTGGATATATTGATAAAATATAATTTAAGCCCTCACTATCTCATATTTAAAAAAAATATATATATATAAAAATGCACTGTCACCTGGATTAGAACCCACAACTTCACCTATGTAAGGCTGTTACTCTAACCACTATACAAACTCACATTAGGTGTTTTACGTAGCTTTTATGTTTAATATGAGGTCAATTGTTTGTGAAACAACTCTTATTGGTCCAGATAAGTAATTTCTGTGATCAATTCGTTATGACCATAAAACACATTGTCCTGCTGTCTTCTAGCCATTCACAATTCCCTCGTGTAGGGATAATAGTGCAATGTTTACTACAAGTTAGGGTGCAGAGCTTTTCTGGCCATTGTGTTCTGTTATCTATGGAAGCTGTGTAGACCCCCCTCCCCACTCACACACAATACACACGTTTTCAGCATGGCTCTTTATGATGCAGCAGATGACAGAAAAGGACCAAGGAACTATTTATACAGTAGAGGAACCAGAGAACCCAGCACTGCCTGCTTCCCTATACTGTGTGCTGTAACTAAGATAGATTTACATATCCATATACAGAGCAGAAGACATGTGCTCTGCAGAATGATGGTCTGTGGGTGTTACTACACTATTGCTCAATGACCCTAAAATCTTCCTAATAGAGAGACTACTATATTTATAAACTCAGAATTCTGACTTTGAATCTAGGAATTCTGACTTTGAAACTCAGAATTCTGACTTTTAATCTCAGAATTCTGACTTTGAATCTCAGAATTCTGATTTTAAATCTCAGAATTCTGACTTTCAAACTCAGAATTCTGACTTTCAAACTCAGAATTCTGTAAAAAAAAAATTTCATAAACATAATTCTGTATTTTTTTTTTTTTTTGATGGCCCCAGGGCTCTTTCATAGTGAATAGAGGTGACATCATGCACATAATAATTAAAATAAAGACACACCACACCAAATTGAAACAAGCACAGATTTATTGTGCCAAACCCAAAACAGGAATGGTTTCATGCTTGTACCCATATGTATGAACATGTATTTCCTTGAAAACATAAACTTTTAAATACAAAAATATAACCTCTTTATATAAAACCACTATGCATTTTGTAGAGTAGTAGTGCAATTAGGAAAAAGTGAACATTGTCACAGTAGGGATGCAGTGTGCTAACATAGCAGGAGTACAACCCCATTCCGGCAAAGACATCATTACAATAAAGATACTGTACACATATACAAGAAACACCAAAAACTGTTCATATGCACAATATGTATACATTGTGCTAAACTGTACATATAGCCAAAACATTGCCTACAACTTTGCGGTACAGATAGACAAGAAGGTATTCAAGTCCATTCCAGGGAAATGTCCATTTGTACAATCAGTAAAGCTGAGTGCCTGATTCTACAGATGGACAACATGATTGCAGGTCAAGAAATATAAGTGCAGATGGACAAGGGCCTAAAATATCAGCCATACAAAACAGATAGACAAGAAGGTATTCAAGTCCATTCCAGGGAAATGTTCATTTGTACAATCAGTAAAGCTGAGTGCCTGATTCTACAGATGGACAACATGATTGCAGGTGAAAAAATGTAAGTACAGATGGACAATGGCCTTAAATGTCTGCCATGCAAAACAGATAGACAAGAAGGTATTCAAGTCCATTCCAGGGAAATGTCCATTTGTACAATCAGTAAAGCTGAGTGCCTGATTCTACAGATGGACAACATGATTGCAGGTCAAGAAATATAAGTGAAGATGGACAAGAGCCTAAAATGTCTGCTTCGTACTTGACAGTACAGACGGACAAGTAAAATATGGATTTGTATAACAAAAACAAACCAGGGTAAGCATGAAAAACAATAAAAAACAGCTAAACAATTCAGAATTTAGATAACTGCTCAAGGATCTTTGAAATTCTGTGTGGAAAGGAATTCAGGGTAGTGCGAACATTCTCAATGTCAGCATTTAATGAATTCAAATCTGCAATAATTCGGTTCGCTGATGTACTACCATCAAACGTTGAGCTGCTTAAAGCAGATGAACGAAGAGCTACAAAAAGAATACAAAAATATCAAATAAAAATAATAAAAATAAAGCTAAAACATAAAGCTGATTAATTAAATATATATATATATATATATATATATATATATATATATATATATATATATATATATATATATATATATATATATATATAATTTACCTGAAGTGGACACATGGCTGCTCTCGTCTTCAGCAGGCGTCAGTACGATTACAGTTGTGTCTGATGCCATGTCAGACTGAGCACATGTCTGCTCCAAATCCAGATGTGCTATTTCCACCTCTCCATGTTTCTTTTTTAGGCTTCCTATTAAATGCAAAATATATATATATATATATATATATATATCACTTTTAGGTGCAGGTGAAGCATTGCAATACCATATTTACATTTTCAGAAGTGAAACCTTTGTATATTTGTACAGTCAAGCAACCTACTGCAATTCGCAAGCAACATGGGTGAATGCAGAAGTGCACATACAGTTTGCAAAGAACATAAAACACATACATGATGTAATAAGCATACAAGAACATAATATATACATGCACATATAGTACTTACTTTTGTTGATTATTGTGTTGATCTTTCTAAGCTGATTGGTTTCTCTTAATTTCAGGTCAGACCATCGCTTTCTTAACTGGTCTTTTGTGCTTTCAATTCCATGGCGTTTGCATAAAACACGTTGCACCTTCTCTAATATTGCATCTTTGCGTATGTTCATGTTGCTGTATGCATGCTCACGACAATCATAATCCTTCTTCTGCAGTATATTCACCATGTCTACCATCTCCTCGAGTCACATGTTGGTGGCTTTCTTCCTTCTCAATCTGGTGACTGGACTTATTGGCTGACTTGCCTCCACAATCTCCTCTCCTTGCATCTGTGGCCCTGCACATGGAGAATCTGCCATGTGCTCTGCGCCATGCTGTCTGCAACTGTTCACTGTATTAAAGAAGAGGCGTGGCCTCCACATGATACATCGCATGTGATTATACGAACGTCCGTGGTTAAGTGACGTCACGTACGAAGGAATATTCGAGTAATATTCGTTAGATAGACGATACCACAAACATAGATACCTGTGGTAAGTTATGATTTGGGGACTCTACATTGATTATTTAATGTGCCTGTGGATGTGTGAGTGAGTGATGTAAGTACCTTTTATTGTATTATTTTAGCTAACGTGAATTCAGGTCTGGATGTTCTAGATGGCAATGTGTCCAATTCTACACATGCATTATAATACTTTAAACATGTACTATAGACATATATATATTTATTTTATCTTTCCTTTATTTAAAGGACAATGCCTTTTAAATTCACATCTCCCGATTTTCTACCCCAATTTATTGACAAATACAGAGAATTATCCTGCTTATGGGATGTCAGATCAAGGGATTATTCAAACCGCTATAAGCGCGATGAAGCTGTAAAAGAACTAAAAGAATTATGTAAGGCAGTTTGTGTGGAACCCACAGAACACTATGTGAAGAACAAGATTGCCAACTTGCGCAATGTTTTTAAGAAGGAGTACAAGAAGATAGAAGCCTCCAAAAAATCTGGTGCAGGAGCTGAGGACGTGTATGTGCCACGTTTGTGGTACTACAAAGACCTGGTGTTCCTAGCTGATTCAGATGACCCAAGAGAGTCCCATTGCACTCTTCAAGCAAGTGGGCGAGAGGCTCATGGCAACCCTCCGTTTCTTGGCTACAGGCAGGTCTTTTGAAGACCTTAAATTCACAACTGGAATTTCTGCCCAATCACTAGGTCGGATTATACCGGAGACGTGTGAGGTCCTAGTAAAGGTGCTGCAACCACAGTATTTAAAGGTAAGAAAACATGGTGAACTGTTGGATTTCTGTTATCTGACTACTACATATGAAACAGAGTTGAAATAAGTAAAATTCAGCAATCTGTCCAAAATGGGCAAAAATCTAATTTCATCAAAGAAAATACATAACAAGAAGTACACCATTTCCAAAAAGAGACGTTTTGAAACAGAATCTATTTTTTATTTAACAATATTATTGAACAATAGACATTTTAATGTCAACAAGAACAGTAAAGAAAATGTATTGTTATAGTCACAAATTAGTATAGTGTGGATCACGAAACCAAGAACCTTGATGTTGTTTCTGGTGCATTGCCCAGCTAGTGGTTCCTTGTTGTTGGGACATCTGCCAGTTTGGGACAGATGGTACTGGTGTGTGGGATGTACATCCCTGATACCCTATAAGATCAGTGTTAGCTGTTAGATGTCCCTTTAGTCCAATGCCAATCATTTTATGTAGCAGTGGTTCAAAGAAGTCACGCTGTTGCACAGACATCCTGCGGAGCTTGTGTGCAACAAGGTAACCCACAGCATCACACTCATCGTCCTTTTGTTCCATAATGGATGATGCATTCTTCAGTAAAGTGGACGTATCATAATCTATATTCTCCCTTTTTTTTCCCCTCTGAGCCCTCAGACCTGATGGCCCTGGCCACTGTGGTACTGGGCTTGGAGTATCCTATAGAAAATAATTAAAATTAATTAATTAAGCAATTACCATCAATGCTAAATATTCCTATTTATTTTTTTTACCAACAGTTTCCCACAAATTCCCAGGAATGGAAAGACCTTGCTAAAGAATTCCAGGATATGTGGAATTTCCCAAATTGTTGGGGTGCAATAGATGGGAAACATGTAAGGATCACCTCACCAGCCAATTCAGGATCCTACTTTTACAATTACAAAGGGTTCTTCAGCATAATATTAATGGCGATCGTCAATGCAAAATACGAATTCATATACCTGGACATAGGGAAAAATGGTAGAAACTCAGATGGAGGAGTAATACAGAGGAGTGCATTCCTGAACAGACTGAAAGGAGGTGTTTTGCAGCTTCCATCTTCAAGTGAAACTGTGGAAGGACTAAATTTTGTCTTTATTGGTGACGACGCATTTGCTTTGCATGAACATCTTCTAAAAACCCTATCCCTTACGTAATTTAACAGCTCAACAGAAGATATTCAATTATCGCTTGTCTAGGGCAAGACGTGTGGTTTAAAATGCGTTTGGCATTATGGCCAGCAGATTCAGAATCTTCCACACCGCTATGAATGTTGCTGTTGAAAACGTGGACATTATTGTGGAGTGCTGCTGTATGCTACACAATTATTTAAGACGTACAACAGTGTCATACATGCCAACATCTGCAGTCGATATGGAAGACATTACCAGTGGGACAATTGTGCCAGGTGACTGGCGAAATGACAGTACTGGTTTGCAAAATTAAGCTCCTGCAAGGCCTAGATTACCAACTGCCAATGCACGTCAGAATCGACAAGATTATACTGATTATTTTGTAGGCAGGGGGGCAGTTGCATGGCAGGATTCTATATAGCTAGATACAATATGGATTGGGGACAGTGGAAGACAGTGGAAGAAGGGAACAGAGAAGACAAGATTAAATGGCCATTGTAAACAATGCAGTTGGTTTAACCCTTCTTTCACAATGAGTGCAACAACAATGCTTTACTGGATATAGATGACATGCTGATTTCAATATTTTTTTTTTTTTGAATCATTCGTTTTTATTGAATATTGTCAAGAAAATATACAAAAGAAAAAACAAGACAATAAAGAAATAAACAATAATATATGCACTGTGAACAGTAAATGTAATATCCAGAAGAAATGCAATACACACGAATATAAGCATATTCAGTTACATACATATATCAATCATAGCAAACAGTAAAGGGATCTAAGAACATCCCTGAGAAGGATCTGTAGGCCATATAGACCAATACTTATCAAACTGTGTACACTTAAAGGCATTAATAGCTATTAAACGTTCAAAAGTATAGTTTCTACGTACGGCAGAAGTGACGTCGGATACATTTATAGCATTAGTGGATTTCCAGTTACATAAAATCAGTAACCTGGTTTCAAGTAAAATATGGGATATAACCGGCCGAAATGATTTAGGAAATTTATCAATATTTAAATGGAGAATTCCTAAGGCAGGATCTGGGGTAGTGAGCATACCCGTAATAGAAGATATAAGTTGAAAAATGCCATTTCATAAGCTTTTAACCGTAGGACAGTGCCAAAGCATATGTAACAGATTACCCAACTGGCCACATTCCCTCCAACAATTAGATGAGGAACCTGGAAAAAAAGTCGCTAAGCGACAAGGAGTATAATGCCACCTATTGGATAGTTTAATGGTAAGTTCCCAATGTTTAGCACAATGGGATGCGGAATGAATTTCGGAGAAGGCGTGACGCCACTGTTCTTCCGAGAAAGTAGAGCCAAGTTCCGCTTCCCATTTGAGCATAGCAGGTGTCTTGATAAATTGCAATTTATCATGTAAAAGATTATAAAAATAAGAAATACCTTTCATGTCCTTTTTACCTGGGGAGTAATACTGCCAAAGTTTGCATGGAATGGTAAGAAATGGGGGAGGTAAGGTCTTGAGCAGCTCTATAATCTGGAGAGTACAAAGTGACATGTTAGTAGTGAGGTTATACTGCAAAGTCAGTTGTGCTGCAGATTTAAGTCGAGTGCCTTCAAAAAAGTCAGATACAAGTGTAATCCCTTTGTTAACAAAGTCAGTTACGGGTAATTGTGGAAGTTTCATTCCTAGGACAGAAAGTGGAATATCATAAGGTAAGTCTGTGATGTCAGCTCGAGTAGTAGGTAATATGTGTCGCCATGCTTTCAACGATATTTGAATAGTAGGGGATAATTTACGTAAGTCCCATTCAGACCAACCGTCCGTCATTAAAAGAGTATGTGTATTGGGCATAGGTAGAGGAATTAACGCGTTTTCAATACTAACCCAAACTGGCGGGTCATCGGTCTGGAACCAATGTTTAATTTGGTCTAATCTTGCAGCCCAGTAATAGTCATGGATGTCAGGTAAGCCTGCACCACGAGCCTCTTGTGTGAGGTGAGATTGTTTCTGGAACATCTAGCTTTTTTACCATTCCATACATACTTCCAGCACATAGTGGATAGTTTTGTAAGAAAGTGTTGTGGAATATGTAGCAGCAGCGAGCGAAATATATATAGTACTTGAGGTAAGATCATCATTTTATATGCTGCAATTCTACCAAACCAGGAAACTTCTTTCATTGAAAAATCTTTAAGTTGGGTTTCCAGTTTGGTAATAAGTGGTTTCAAGTTGGATTTAACGAGTTCGGAAACCTTAGCTTTCAATACAATTCCCAGGCACGGTATACCTTCAGTACTCCACGTGTACGGAAATTGTGATTGGAGAGTAAGTTTAAGTTTGGGCGGAATTTTGAGAGCAAGAATCAAGGATTTAGAAAAGTTCACTTTGTAATATGAAATCCTGCTGAAAGCTTGGAGAACAGCATGGGCATGTGATAAGGAAAGTTGAGGATTGGTCAATAATAATATAACGTTGTCAGAAAAAAGGTTAATGGAATGTTTAGTATTACCAAACTGGAAACCTGAGATTAATGGATGTGTCCTTATGGTTTCTGCAAGAGGTTCCATCATAAGGTTAAAAATGGAAGGAGACAGGGGGCAACCCTGCCTCGTTCCATTTCTAATGTTGAAAGATGACGACAAGGCATTTGTCGAATATACCTGGGCTGTGGGACAAGAATATAATGCCATAATAGCTTGAAGTATAGGACTTTGGAATCCAAACTTTATAAGCGTCATTTCCATATACGTCCAATGGACTCTATCGAACGCCTTCTCTGCGTCAATAGATAACAGCAGAGAAGGCGTTCGGTGCAATTTAGCATGATACAATATATTAACAATTCTCCTAGTGGCATCGGAGGTTTGTCTCCCCTTCACAAATCCCATCTGATCATTTTTAACCAATAAAGGAAGAATGTGTGATAAACGAATGGCTAATAATTTGGCATACACCTTGGTATCAGAATTTAGAAGTGATATTGGCCTGAAATTGGCTGGTGTGTCAGGATCCTTACCAGGTTTGGGTAAGGTGATTATGTAGGCTTTTAGCATATCTGGAGGCATACTGGCAGTCTCAGCGGCTTTGTTGAAAGAATGTGTAAGATGAGGTGATATAATTTGTTTAAACGCTTTAAGGTATTCATTAGAGAAACCATCAGGGCCAGGGGACTTACCATTTGGAAGCGACGCAATGGTTTTTTCAACTTCCTGAGTGGTAAAGGGGGCATTGAGAGAATCTAACTGCAGTGTAGAGAGAGAAGGCAAATGAACATGCTGTAGAAAGTCATTTATATTCTCTCTAGTGGGTTGATCCGTATTAGGATCTCTATGCAAGTTATAGAGTGAACCATAGTATTCGGCAAATTGATCAGCTATTGCTTGAGGATAGATTATTTTGTGGTTCAAAGAGGGATGTTTTAGGTGTGCTATTCTCGTCTTAGTGCATTTTGCTTTCAATCTGTTAGCTAGAAGCTTGCCTGCCTTATTAGCATTATGATAAAAATTTAATTTCAGACGTCTGATATGTCTGTCATATTGTTGAGACAAAATTTCCCTAAGTTTCTCTTTAAGGGAAGATAATTTGTGTGAAATGAGTGCAGTAGGTGATTGTTTGTTTTGTATTTCAAGATCCTTAAGATCCTGGAGGACAGTTTGAAGCTGTTGAGATCGTTGTTTTTTAGCCCTAGCACCCATTTGTATGAGAATACCTCTCATGTAGGCTTTATGAGAGTTCCACAAGATGTGTGGGTCAGTAACAGAGCTGTAGTTATCTAAGAAAAAATTAGTGAGATGCTGTGCCAAAAGTTTGCCAGAAGAAGATTCTTGTATTAATCTAGTGTTGCAACGCCAGATGGGGGGTGAAGAGGAGACACCCTTTTCTACAATGGTTAACGAATTAGCTGCATGGTCAGACCACGTAATATCGTGAATGGTAGCCGTGACAATATCCCGTAACAGCCATTTATCAGTCAAATACATGTCAAATGGGAATAAGAGTGATGCCTATTTGAAAAAAAAGTAAAGACTTTTTCACCAGCATGGAGACATCTCCACACATCAAAAAGTTCCTCCTTATGAAGAATGGCCTGTAGTGCCGGTGTCTTGTTAAGTTTAGCTGAAGATGTGCCCATATGAGGATCTGAGGTGATGTTAAAGTCTCTGCAAATTTACACTTTACCATATTGCATAGACTTAATTTTGCGAAGGACTTTATTGAAAAAACGAATTTGATGAGTATTCAGAGAATATAGAGTAACCAGAGTGAAGGGTTGTGAGTTAATGTCACCAGAGACAATAATAAACCTGCCAGCAGCATCAAGAAATGAGTCCCTATGTTGAAAGGAGATTGAATTTCTCAGGGCCAGAAGGACTCCTCCAGTTTTCTTATGAGGATTGCACGCCAAGTAAACATGTGGGTAGTCCTTGTGAGAACATGGTGGAGCGTTATCAAGTTGAAAGTGTGTTTCCTGTACACATAAAATGTCCGCCCTATGTTTATAGGCTTCTTTCCACAGGGAAAAATTGTTTGGCCGGGTGATTCAATCCATGAGCGTTAATGGATAAACAAGAAATTGTCATAGGCCCGTCGTGTATGAAGTATGGAAGGCTGACAAAAGTGTACTCACTGTGACCAGTAGGACAGTTCCCAGCTGCTGGCAGTCATCTTGCAGGGTCGTGAGGTAAACAGAAGATGCTACGCTGCTTGTAGAAGATCTGTGCATATCAAGGAAAAAATACAAAAAACAAAAACAATAATAAATAGAAATCAAAAAAATTGATGATACCATAAGAAATGGATCAAATAATCGATCCAAGAGCAGTGTATTCTGCTACTGGTAACCAGGGGTGAATAGGATAAAGAGTATAAGGCACTCATCCTAAGAGGCAATCATATGGTAGGCTGACTCGTAGAATAGTTTCCCTCAGCGTTTTTTTTTGTGCGATTTTTTGTATGTGACAACTTGCCAGTCATTTTGGACATAAGATGGCCCTTCTGTTGAAGGATATTGAACATGGCATTCAGGCAGTATATTCCACTTACGTAACAGTTTTATGCCATCATCTAGTGAGGAAATCATGGAGGTGGCACCATTATGAGTGATATGACTGATTTCAATATTGTGGTTTAAGAATATTGATGTAAAATAATATAGTAGTGCACAACATATTCACTACTCTATTTGCAGTTGTTTAAATAAAGAATATATGATACAACATAAATTTACCTGTGTCTGTGTTTGGGGCATATCTTCTGTGTCAGATAATAAACTGGAGTCTGATGCTCTGCACTGATGGCCTTCCTCATACAGGAGTCTTGTTTAGTGATATGTGGCCGCACATGTGCTAAAAGCATCTCAAATGACTCATGTGTCATTCGCAAATAGATACGATAATCCTCAGGATTATTTTCCCTCGGGTTTGATAATAGATTTATATGTGAGAATTTCTCACGTTGTAGGAGCCAGTTCTTTGTCCACACTCTGCTCTTCTTTCTGTTTCTTCTTTTTTTTCTTCTCTTCCTCCAATGCTATTAGTCCAATCACCATGGCTGCCATTTTTTGCTTTCTATTGTACCTGGCAAACATTTTCTCAGAACATATCTATGTGCGCTCCGAAGAACGACCGCTCGTTTTGTACGTGGCGCGACCCGATTTTGTACAGTAGGGGGTGTGGTTAAAGGTTACAAAATATTACATCACTTCCTCTGTTGACAAGAAAACTAGTGTTTTTGACGTACGATTTTCGTACCTAATTGATGGTACACTCGCATGCTGTTCTGCGTGCCGTTTTCATTTATCGCTCGACGGGTCGTTCGAAATTCGCATTGTGTATGGCCTGCATAAGAATGTAAGTGTAATGTAAGTGTGAGAGCCCTGGAAGGTTTTATAATGAAAAGGAGTGTATTATTTCTGAGACATATGCAAAATTATCATGCAGTCTCAATACACATTATGTCAGCCTTTTTAATAGGCCAACATTTTATACAGAAGAGCCAATGAAGGTTATATTGTAACAGAAAAAAAATTATTATTATACAGACTGTATGTTTTACTAGGGCACAGTTTTGGAGGGAGAGTGGGCAGGTTTTATCAGAATGAAATTCCATTGTATTATTTCCAACACAAAAAGCAGAAAAAAAATAAAAAATGTAAGTCACATTTTCTACTGGAGCACAATTTCAGAAGCAGAGATTAGGCAGGTTTTATGAAATGCAGACAATACTGTATTGTAGCACCCTCCTAGGTTAGGTTGCTAGTAATGTTAAGGTAAATTTAAATTTGTTTTGCTCCTCTGTAGCAGTGGAGCAGAGTGTAATTGTTTTTCTCTTTTCTGGGTCTCTGGGACATCTCCTTGCCTTATAGTAGGTTTTAGAATGTAGTGGACTGTAAGAGGCAGACCCTGAGCTTGAATACTTATTGTACTGTAGCCAATTTCTGGCCAAGAAATGGTCTGATGCCTGGAGCAGAAAGGTTGTCCTGAAAGAAGAGTTCTCATCCTGAAAATGCTGCTGTGCTTCTGGGAAAGTCAGCTGAAGCCTACACAGAATTCACTAATGTCCCAGGTCTACTAGAGCTGAGGGCCTATTTTCCTGGAAGCAGGCAGACCCAAATAAGGGGGTGCATTTAGGATCCCGCCTGAAGATTCACAATTACAGTGTCTAGCCAACCTGTATTAGTGCTACCAAAGTGAGATTTGCTTTAGTGTAATAGCATTCACCAGGTTTAATTACACCTCCTGCAATCAGCATCAAGTGATGCCTGATTGCAGAGGGATGAAGTCAGCTCCAGACTGCTGAGAGACACCCGCTGGTGGACACCGGAACTACAGCCTAAAGATCTGGGAGCACAGTGCCACCAGCAGGTGAATTCTCTCCCGATCGTCAGCTTCCGATACCCATTTACATGGCGGGGTGGGATCTTGGGGCCCCCCTTGTTAAATCCGAGCCACCATCCGTCTGTTTTTAGTGGACTGAATTGGTTCCGGTGTCAGCTGTAGGGATGAGCTTGATGTTTGGGTCGAACATAAGTTTGACTCGAACATCGGGCGTTCGCCGAAGAACGAACATTATGGGGCGTTTGTGGTAAATTCGAGTGTTGCAGAACGCCCCATAATGCATTGCGAGATTGTAGTGCATTGCTGTATGATGATTGTCCAAAGCATGCACCTGACCTGTATGCTTTGGCCAGTCCCAGCGCCCTCTGCTAAGAGAGACATAATTGGCTCAGGGCAACTAAGTCCACACCCTACACTATGTAAGGCTGCCTAAACGGTGTCCCTGTGTAGTGTTGTTGGTGTGGACTGAGAGATACTGTTGTTTGATTTAGATCAAGCAGGCATGTTATTCAGTTAGTGGCAGTGTATTTGATATATATATAGATATATATATATATACTCTTCATCCAGTGTAGCCTATATCTACAGTGCATTCAGTGGTGTACTCTAACACACTTCAGGCAGTGTGTTAATTATATATATATATATATATATTATTCTGCATCCAGTGTAGCCTATTTCTACAGTTCATTCTGTGGTTTAGTATTTCTAATAAACTTCAGGCAGTGTATTAATATATATATATATATATATACACACACAGTCTCGTGTGTGTGTGTGTGTATTATATATATACACACACACACACTCTGCATCCAGTGTAGCCTAAATCTACAGTGCATTCCGTGGTGTACTATTTCTAATACACTTCAGGCGGTGTATTAATTATATATATATATATATTATATATATATATATTACTCTGCATCCAGTGTACACTTCTGGTGGTGTACACAGTACACAATACAGTGCAGTTGCTACAGTTGCATGGAGGAGTCCCCCCGAACTATTCAACCACAGTGTCGGGTACATGGTGCTGGAGAATGCGCAGCGATTTGAAGGCTCCGATGTTGGTTCCCAGGTTGAGGAAGGGAGTAACGTGAGCCTAGAGAGGAGGGGGTGCCCAAAAAGGACAAGAAACTGGCAGTCATGTTCCCCCAGCTGCAGCATAGTGGCAAGTTTGCTCCAGTGACGAGGAGGGAGGGGATAATGAGGTCACTGACTCTACTTGAGTGCCTGATAGAAGAGAGGAGGAGGCGGCACAACTCAAACAAGGCAGGATGTCCTCTAGGGGGCAGCTTAAGGGCAGCCATCCTACTGCATCACACTGCAGAGCTCCGCAGGTGCAGGGCGCTGCTGACTCCCTGTTGATTTTGAAAAGTTCCTTGTGTGGGCCTTTTTTGACACGTGTGCAGCAGATCGCTCCGTTGCTGTTTGCAACCTATGTCTGAAGCGGATCAAGTGTAGCCAGAACAGCAGCCGCTTGGGCACCACATGCTTGACCAGACATATGACAACCTCCCACGCAGTCCGTTGGCAACAACACTCGAAAGACCCACATCAAAGAAAAAGGCAGACTTCTCTTTGCTCCTCATCTGGGATCTTCAACCCCACTATACATACATGCACACTTTCCTACATTTTAATTGGCAAATGCGGAAAACAAAACAAAGGGAGTGGCGATTCTATTTTCCAAACACTGCAAATGCGGAAAACAAAACAAACTATGCTCCTAATAGAGGACAGCTACAGTTTTTCCGACAGATGTTCAACATCCTTGACCCATTTATGGAAGGTGTCATAATTAAGGGGGGTGACTCTAATACAGCCTTTGATACTAGTCTAGAAAAATCTAAACCACTTAGAGCTCAATCAATTAGTCCTAGGAAATCTAGTGTACAAATTGCGCGATTGATCTTTCAAACGGACATTTGGAGGGAACTAAATCCAAATGCACAAGATTTTACACACTTCTCAAACCCACATTTATCTTATTCCCGTATAGATCACATCTTGCTCTCCACTCATCACATTCCATTGGCTATTTCATCATCTATTTTAGAAGTATCCTGGTCAGATCATTCCATGGTTCTATTGATTTTGGTTAAAGATAATCATGCCTCTCATTGTACTCTCAATCAGTCTATTTTAAGAGATCCTGGCATGGCATCGGGAATACTTTCGCCTTAATGATGTGGAAGATGTTTCTGTAGAAATTCTATGACAGCACATAAGGTGACCATTAGGGGTAAACTAATTCAAATTGCAGCAAAATGTAAGAAAGAGAGGATGAGAGACATAGAAAGAATGGAGAGAGGCTTTATTTCTCTGAGCAAATTACATAAAAGTGATCCCTCCAAAGTTCCTAGTTCTACTCTAGATGCTGCTCGAGTGGCTCTAAATTTGTCTCTCACAGCGAAAGCGGATAAATCTAACAGGTGGACTGGGGCCAAGTTTTGTCACACAAAAGATAGAATTGGTCCCATGCTTGCACACAAATTGTCCCCCAGGTTTCGTTCTCATGCCCTACCCAAAATTAAAAGGATGGCACCTTTACCCTAAATCCACAGCGAATAATGAATGCTTTACAGGAATTTTATGCTGATTTATATAAAGCAGATACAAATTCTAACCCCACTAAAGTAGGAGAATTTCTGGATAATTTGCATTTACCAACACTGACTGACACTCATAGAGCTGAAATGGAATTGCCTTCTCTATAGAGAAGGTGTCAGAAGTTATCAAAACATTAAAGGGAGGTACAGCACCAGGTCCTGATGGATTTTCCTCGCCCTATTATAAAACTTTTTCTGAAATACTACTTCCCTACCTTACTAGATTCTTCAATTACATCACTAAGGGCACCCCCTTAGGTAACCAACTCATTATGGCATATATAACAGTAATCCCTAAATCAGATAAAGATATCAGCCAGATAGAGAACTACAGACCTATTTCCCTAATTAATAATGACCTAAAAATATTGACCAAGATATTAGCAAACCGATTAGCACTCTTTATAGGAATTTATATCCATAAAGATCAGGTAGGGTTTATCCCTGGCAGGCAGGGTCCTGATCAAGTGAGAAGAGTGGTGGATCTGATAACAATAATGCAATCGCATTATCAGTGAGGGAGGTCATAAACAAGAAGGCATGCTATTATCAGTGGATCTTCGTCAAACCTTCGATTCCATTTCATGGCCATATCTCTTTGCGGTTCTTAGACTCTGGGGATTTGGTCCGAATATTTTAGATATATTGGATGCCCTATATTCTACACCTACAAGGCTAGAATCAGACTTCAGGGACTTTTCCCTGACCCCATAGAGATAGGTGACATCCCTGAGGAGTGCCCCTGGCTATCTCCCCTGATATTTGCATAATGTTTGAATCCTTGGCGAAAGCCATTTGTAATGACCCAAACATCGTTGTGGTCCAGCAACTCATAAATGCGCTCTGTTTGCAGATGATCTATTGCTTTTTGTAACATCCCCAACTTCCTCCTTACCTGAAATATGTACATTGCTCTCTAAATTTGGGTTAATATCAGGTCTTAGGGTGAACATGTCTAAAACTCATGCTCTTAATGTGTCTCTCCCAGACCTTTTAGTTTCTCAACTACAGTAAAAATATGAATTCAGTTGGAGCATTTCCTCCATTAAATATCTGGGAATTAATATTACTCCCAGGATTGAAAATCTTTACCAAGCAAATTATCCCCCAATGTACCAAAAACTAGAAGCTGGCCTTGGGAACAGGGAGTCACACAATATAAATGTGTGTAACAGTGTAGCGCTAAAGAATGTCTCTGTACAGCAATGGTTATAGACTGGGAAGATCGACAACCACCAGTTTACTGTTCAGACTGTTAGTGTTACAATAACAGTTTTTAGGGTCTGGATAGGTGGTGGGCATCAGGTCCTCTGGTTAGATGAGGGCGTGATGTACCTCCAGGCTAGATAGACCCAAAGTGTGGATACACTACCTAGTGGTCCACACTCACCTTAAGTGAACATAAAGTGAAAAAAATTATGAAAATAAACGTGCCTCTATACAAGAGTGTTTAGTGAGCAGGGCAACTCGATGCCTGAAATCTCCCCAATGTTAAGTGAAGATATATAGAAGAGCAATGTGACTGTATCTATGATACTGAAACCCTACAGTTCCGTGAATAGTACCGTGAATGGTACAAAACAACTATGTGAGATCATATAAATGTTAAATATATTGAGATGTCAATATCATTGGTACTAAAAAACATTGGTATACAAAAGATGCTGCAAAAGCTAGAAAGCTGTAGTGAATGGGTGTATCAAGGCAAACCATATGTTAACTGGATGCTTAATAGTAAACCCAACATGCAATGAAAAATATATCACAGTGTGAAAAAGTAAAACATATGATGAGAGTGATTATTTCTGAAAACTCCTCAGTAGACAGTCCTGATATTAAAAGTGAATGAGCAGACTAATACCATCCAACTATATTTCAAGTGGAAAGAACTGTTCCAGAGGGTCCAGGAAATGCAAATAAGAGTGGTGGTCACACAACAGTTCAAAATGCAAAATAAACGGTGCTGGTGGTATGGTTCAAATGCTGAATCCTCTCAACAAAGGGCAACAATGCAACCAGAAGGGTGATTTCATAAGCGCTTACCATGTATGGTGGACCAACTCACCGAAAGTGAAAGGTCAGATACAGCTTGTGTGGCTACCTCCAGGTGCCAACGAAGTTAGGTTGGGGGTTGGGAGCATGAGCTGGAGCTTCTCAAGGTCCTTAGTGAATACTCACCGACCGAATGGATGGTTTTTGGATCGCAGTAGTTGGATCAGTGCTCATCGGTCAGACTTGCCATGAGTGGAGAAAAAAGAACAAAAGAGGGACTCCTCCTCGTGTAAAACCCAAGAAGCAAGGGTTCACTTTTATTGTAAAAACGAACACGCATCCAACTTGAAAACAAACAAATGGAGCTGTTCTACTAAAATCAAATAAAAAACGCAGTAGGTGGTAAAGCTTGGAGACCCGACGCGTTTCGTCTGAAAAGACTTCTGCTGGGGTATGCTCCAACTTACTCCTGCTGCGTTATATATAGTATGCAAAAACAATTAAACCACAAACACACCTGGATGTTTCCAATCAGCCACACTTCCTGTTTCCTGTTCTCTATCATCACGTATTGGTGGTTCAGGACAGAAATAGACCAATGGAAAGAGATATGTAGGGAAGCCCATATTGATAGCCAATAAAGGCGCAATTAGGCAATAGGGATAAGCTAACTATGGCGGGAAAGTGTTTCAATATGAAACACCTGATATGTGGGCGGGTAGGGACTCTGTCTGTGACCAATGCGTTGGCTGGTGGTCAACATGCTAATAGCTAATAGGTGGTCAAAAGGGGGCAAGGGACCCATTCTAGGGAAACGCCAATCAGGCGATAGAAACAACACCCGCCTTACTGCACTAAACAACCGCCAAAACAGCGGCCGCGTGGGACACCCCGCCGGAAGTGACGTGCAGGAAATGATCCACCGGAAATGATAGTCGGGGCGGACGTGACGCGCCAATAGGCGGAAGCGGATATGACGTCAATAGCCTCGGAAAGTGTAAACAACAAAAATTAAAGCAAAACATTGTGGAATTTGTCCACAAGATGGCGAAATTTTAAGCACAGAGTCTGGCTGGTTGTAAGCAATGTGCACAATAGGATCATAGTATCAAGGGCAATAAGCAATACAATGGGATTATACAGATCACAGAATTAAAGGCATCCTTATGTTATTACAGGCGATGGATACAATAGGATTATATAGATCTCAGCATCAATGGCATCAATAGTCAATTGATGTAAATAAGGTATCGTCAATAAGGTATCGTCAGTGGTTAACAAAACAGAATACATATACTATGATATTGATGGAGTTGTTATAGATCGTGGATGGAGTTACTATAAGCCGTAAATCACGGCGTGGAGAGATGGACGGCATATATAGTAACTATATCGTGGAAGCAACCGTTCTTCTTAGTAAAATAATCTTTATATGTCACTATCATTAGATGGTATACACAAACATCCCTATAAAGTCGATGTCCAACATGAGTGGCATGTATTATAGAGAATAAATAAGCAAAAAATGTACTAAAATTAAATTGAAAAAAAGTATGTTTGTAATCAGAGCTTAAAATTACGTGAGAACTTCTTATGAGAGACTCTTCAGGTGGGATCATGAGCGATTAATAAACGCATTGATATCCCATTCGACATTAAGGCCGTGGGGTGTGTAGCACTTGATTTGGTGTATCCAGAATGTTTCTAGACGGGATACACCCCTTATGTTCGACTCACCACGCCAGTGAGGGACGAACTTATCAATAATCTGAAAACGAGACCCAGCTGGATTTCGGTTATGGTTTAAGAGATAGTGCTTGGAGACACTATGGTTAGTATGTCCAGCTTTAATGGCGGCCAAATGCTCGTTCACCCTAATGGCGAACGTGCGTTTGGTCCGACCTATGTATTGTTTACCGCATGGGCACGTGATGAGGTAAACAATAAATTTCGTATGGCACGTTACAAAACAATCCATCCTATATTCTTTTTTGGTAATGTTAGACTGAAACGTATCACATTTCCTCCTGCAGGTGTTATTCATGCAAACGTTGCATTTACGACAGGGGTAAAATCCCTTCATATCATGGAAGAAAGAGGGGGGGTTGGGTGGATCCATGATGTTTGGTGCAACTTTACCCCTTAGGGAAGGGGCTCCCCTGTAAATAACCCCTGCATGTTCAGGTAAGATGGGCCCTAAGATTTGGTCATTTTTCAAGATGTCCCAATGTTTTTGAAATATCGCTTTAATTTGTTTGTGTTGGACCGAGAACCTGGTAAAAAAAGACCACCGGAATTTATCTTCCCTATTTTTAGGGGGCTTCTCTATCAATAGGGACATACGATCAATGGATGCAACTTTTTTAATTTCATCATCTATGAGGGATGCCTCATACCCCCGATCAATAAATCTGTGTTTTAAGATGAGGGCGTGTTCGTAATAATCAGGAAGTCGAGAGCAATTTCTACGAATGCGCATAAGTTGGCTCCGTGGGACGGAACTGAGCCATGACGGATGATGGCAACTATCGACCGGAATATAACCGTTCCGGTCGGTAGTTTTAAAAAACGTTTTGGTGGTAATTTGGCCATCAATGACTGTGATTTCTAGATCAAGAAAATGAATAGACGAAGAACTGGCTTCGTAGGAAAGTTCAATCCCAATATTATTGGTATTGAGTAGGGTCATGAACTGTTTGAGAGAGTCCATGGAACCTTTCCATAGGAGGAGGATGTCGTCGATATATCTGGACCACAACACTAATTGTGGGGGGTCCAGTACATGGACGACATCCTCCTCCCACTTGCCCATAAAAATATTGGCAAGACTGGGGGCGAACTTGGCGCCCATGGCCACCCCCTTTTCCTGTAAATAGAATTTACCATCGTACCAAAAGTAGTTATGTTTTGTAGCATACCTTAAAAGGTCCATTATGAACCTCTTTTGGGTGTTGGGGATGGTTCTAATCCTGCCCAAAAATAATTCAACAGACTCAAGTCCTAAATGATGGGGGATGCAAGTATATAAAGAAGTGACATCCGCGGTCACCAAAATGAGGTCACTAGAATAACTGATTTGTTGCAATTTAGAAATGGTGTCCCTAGTATCTTTTAAGTAGGAAGGTATTGTCTTAACTATTGGTTGAAGGAAGAAATCAATGTATTTCCCTATACGGGAAGTGATGGAGTCCAGACCGCTAACAATTGGACGTCCAGGTGGGTGAGTTGTGTTTTTATGAACCTTAGGAAGGTAGTACATAATTGGAATTCGAGGGGACACAGGGACAAGATAGTGTTTTTCTTTTCTGTCCAAGATACCCAATTGGACACCTGTGTCCACAAGATCAGTTAGAATTTTCTTGTAGTCAGAGGTGGGGTTCTTGGACAGCAGGGAATATGTCTGGGTGTCGCCAAGAATCCTGAGCATTTCTGTGTGATATGCGGTCTTATCAAGGACTACTATTCCACCCCCCTTGTCCGCGGGCCTGATGACAAGGTCCTTCCGTTCAACTAGGGACTTTAGTCCGATTTTGATCTCAGGATTGTTACAGATCCTTTTATTAGGTAAATTATCAAGGTCCTTTAGGACAAGATCTCGGAAGACCTTAACAGATGGAGCAACAGCGCAAGGTGGGTTAAAAGTGGAGGGGTTCGCCAACCCAGAGTGTACTACTTGGGAGGAGACATTAGCGAGAGTGCTATTTCTAGGGTTGGACAATATATATCGTTGTACGTTCAACTTTCGTATAAACTTGTGTACGTCGATAAAGGTGGAAAATTTGTTTAACTTAGTGGGTGGAACAAATTTTAGTCCTTTATTCAGAACCTTTGATTCGGCGTCACTTAGAACCACTCCACTCAAGTTAAAAATCCCGTTGCTACTTATACTCTCTTTCTTTTTCCTGACGCGCCGCCCCCCTCTGGAGCCGCGCTTGGTTTTAAATTCCGTTCTTGGTCTTCTGGTTCCCTGGGAAAACCCGATGGGTTGGAGGGTCTGGAAAGATTATAATTGTACGGGGATCTATCGTAGTACCCGTAGTCACGATCGTGATGGGAATAACTCTGATTATGATCGGTGCGTGGTCGATCCTCCCTAAGCGGTGAGAATCTGTTATAAGTGTGCACTGGAGTTCTTTGTGGAGGGTGTGGATACTGTTCAGTGTCACACAATATAGCTTGGATGGGCAGAATTAATTCAATTAAGATGACTCTCCTACCCAGACTCCTGAAGGGACCATCTAAAAACCTTTCAAGGCAAACTTACCAAATTTATATGGAATAAAAAAGGACCACGCCCTTCACACTGTAACCTATTTAATCTTCCTAAACAAGGGGGGCTAGGCCTACCATACCTTTTTTAGTACTACCAAGTGGCTCGGTTAGCACAGCTCTCAGCTATATACCTTAAAACTGAACAACCGGACTGGATAAAAATTGAAAGTCAAGCAGCTCCTACATTTACTTTGGAAGATTTATTATGGTGTCCTCCCAGACCCCCCATTATATCTCTAACTCTCTCACAATCTCTCTCTATGTGGGATTCACTTAGGAGGCTTCCTTCCCTGGTCTCTGAACTACAGGGGTCCCCTACTTACAAACATCTGACTTACAAACAACTCCTACTTACAAACGGAGGGAGACAGGAAGTGAGAGGAAATACACCCCTAGGAAAGGAAATTCACTCCTGTAAGATTTAATATGGGAAAAAGTCCATGTTTCCCTAACAACCCAAAATTTTCAAAATCAATTGTCATTGGGACAGAAGGTGAGGTGAAATATTCTGAACAGGGGCACAGACAGATGTTACAGGGGTGATAACCCTTCTCTGTTATCTAAAAAACTTAAAAATAGATTTTTTTGGCTGGAGCTACACTTAAAAATTGTACTTGTTCCGACTTACAAACAGACTTAAGAACAAACCTACAGTCCCTATCTTGTTTGTAACCCGGGGACCCCCTGTACAACCATTCCGAAATCCCCCGTACAATCATGGCATGGACATTGATGACTTCAAATGGTGGCTAGACAAGGGGGTATATCGCAAAGGGAACATTCTATCTTGCACAGGCCCTCTACCTTTTAAACAATTTGTGGACAAACTGGAGCTCCCTTCCTCGGAATCTACAGATCTACAGTTTCATCCACTCCATATGGAAAAATAAATCAAATCCCTTGAGAATTCTCTAGCGTCTAACTCTGATAAACTACCATACATGCTGGCCTGGGAGAAGGATCTACATACTGAATGGGAACTGGTAGACTGGTAAGAAAATATTCTCGATCGATCAAAGGCATCTACAATACCTCTCTCATTGAGGCTAACATCAAAATATTTACAAGATGGTACTTAGTTCCTACAAGATTAGTGGCAATGTATCCTTCCACTTCGCCTCTATGCTTTAGAGGTTGCCAAGGACTGGGCTCTATGATCCACATTTGGTGGGAATGTCCCAAACTCTGGAATAGGGTCTTCCATATTATTAGTAAAGTTACATGTTATGCTGTCCCCCAAACACCAGCGATTGCCTTGCTCAATGGATTAGTGCCACACACGCCTAAAAACACTCGTAGACTGATTATATTTATATTGACGGGAGCCAAATTAACCATTACAAAAGCTTGGAAGAAGCTCTTGGTATCTGTATTTTCCATGAAAGGACAATTTCATGGATAATGGCACAAGAGAAAATGGTCAGCTCCCTATTGGATAAGACCACACAATTTGAAATCATATGGGATCCCTGGGCTCAGTATCTGGGTATTTCACTGATGCCAGGCACAGATAGTGAAATAAACTGTGTGTTTTATTGTACACACCAAAATAGGAAAATACTTACAAAAATAGTACAAGATACAAAAATAATGTGATGCTTTAGTATATGCGCAGAGCAGAGCAAAGCACGTGCTCATGAAAAGGAAAATGGCTGATTAACCCTTTGTGTGCAGGAGGAATGTGTGGCTGTGTGTGCAAGAGATAGGAGCTGTGTGTGTGTTGAGAGCAGGAAGTTCAAGCTGTGTAGTATAGGAGTCAAAGAGGAAGCTCTCTCCAGCATCTGTCTGTATTTATATCTTTTATTAGGACATAAAGGCATTCTCTTCACTTCTTCTTTCTATCTTCTTTTTTTTATCTCTTCTCAGCTTTTAGCCTTTCCTCTTTAATTATTTTTCTTTTTTGGATTTTTTATTATTTTTATAATTTTTTTGGATATATATATATATCTCTTTTTTCTCTCTTCTCAGCTTTTAGTCTTTCCTCTTTAATTATTTTTCTTTTATATATTATTTTTATATATATATATATATATATATTTTTTTTGACTAGAGTGTCTTTCCTTAAATTACTTAGGAATTGACAGGTTTTCTACATCAGTATGTCTTACTAAATATAGAATTTTTTTCCTGGGCTTAATCCAGTGGGAACATGATGTTGTATCCATGTTAGGATCTATAATTTTATATTGTCTGGGAAACTCAAAAAGATAATAGTATTATATATATATATATATATATATATATACATATATATATATAGTAAATTCTAGTCGTTCGAGAGGGGGGGGGATATTTGCACCTCCTTGGACACAGCTTGATCCCGGGTGGGGTGTCGGAGGGGATGCAGATTTCCTACCCTTCTTGGAGTGTTCTGCGATATTGCATACTAATGAGTTGTCACAGCTTAAGTTACAAACGTATTTCTTACTTTGTTAAATTCTCAATTTCTAATTGATCTGTTAACTAGTCACATTTGTTGGCTTTACTGTGAATTCTTCTGTAATGATTTTACTATGTGAAAATAAAAATCTTAATGAGAGAACGGTATCATTAGCAGTAATCAGCATGGATTTATGAAGAATCGTTCTTGCCAACCAATCTTTTAACCTTCTATGAGGAGGTGAGTTGCCATCTAGATAAAGGAAGACCCGTAGACGTGGTGTATCTGGATCTTGCAAAAGCATTTGACACAGTTCCCCATAAATGTTTACTGTACAAAATAAGGTCCGTTGGCATGGACCATAGAGTGAGTACATGGATTGAAAACTTGCTACAAGGGCACGTTCAGAGGGTGGTGATAAATGGGAAGTACTCAGAATGGTCAGGGTTTGGTAGTGGGGTCCCCCGGGGTTCTGTGCTGGGACCAATCCTGTTTAATTTGTTCATAAACGACCTGGAGGATGGGGTAAACAGTTCAATCTCTGTCTTTGCGGTTGATACTAAGCTAAGCAGGGCAATAACTTCTCCGCAGGATGTGGAAACCTTGCAAAAAGATCTGAACAAATTAATGGGGTAAACAGTTGGATGATTTCTTTAAGCAAGTAGGCCCCCTAGCGACCCGCGGCAAAATGGCGCCCTCGCCGGAACCCAATCTGCAGATCTGAAACAGACCCTCGCCGGAACCCAATCTGCTTCTCCCTCCTCAGGCAGCACCCGTTCAGCCACATCCAGCCCTGGGAACCTGGAAACAGACCCTCGAAGATCACCAGAGGCCTTCACGCCACTCTCACGCAGCCCAGCTAAGTCCAAACCACGGATGGCTGCAGAGGCCCTGCAGGTGAGCACATGTCAGGATTCCATGGAGGAGACTAGAGAACTGTTTGACCCCTTCACTGCCTTCCCCACTACAGACAAACCTATATATGAGACCATGTTAAAGGACATGCTCCTCTCACTCTGCACCTCCATGCATAATGATATGCTGCAGTGTATCAACAATTTTAAAACAGAGGTTGGGGAGCTGGGCATGAGAGTAGACCATATTGAAGCCAAAATGGGGGAGTTTGCTGCCTCACACAATGACTTGATTGACGCGCATAGCGACCAAGCTGAAGAAGTCGCAAGGCTCAAAGCTAAAGTCACAGACCTCGAGGATAGATCATGGTGGAACAACATAAAAATCAGGGGGGTCCCAGAAGTAATCCTCCCCGCACAACTACAACAATACACTCAAGACCTGATGAAAGTCTTCCTACCCTCACTGGCCCCAAATGAAATGCAGATAGATCGCATTCACAGGCTGTCAAAGCCAACATTCCTCCCTGACAACATTCCCCGCGATGTTTTGATGAGAGTCCACTTCTATCAAACAAAAGAGCAACTCAAGTCTGCGTTTCACAACCACCAACAACCTTCCGAGGAATATGCACATATACAATTGTTTGCTGACCTCTCACAATTCACGATGCAGAAACGCAAATCCCTCCTCCCGGTGACTAAAGCCCTACGTAACCACAACCTCCCATACAGATGGCGTTTCCCTGAGAAGCTCACAGTAACCCACGAGGGCAAAACCACAGTCATCACCTCTATAGAAGAAGGCCTCAAGCTGCTATGCTCCCTTGACACCCTCCCTGCCCCATCCTCAGAGGATGCATCCTGCGCCTCCTCCCAAAAGGAGCGACTTCAGCAAGAGTGGCAGACTGTCTCAAACAAGAAAAAAAAACAAAAAGCGCAACGCATGATTTATTAAACCTGCGGTATATAATCTTTAAATGACAATGTTCCTGAGGGCTCTCAGTGCTTTCCTTTTCTCCCCCTCCGAAGACATGGGCAGGAGTTCTGCCCTCTTCCCCACCTCAACCTTCTGCTCTCCCCCATGTGGTCCGGTTTGCACAAGTTCCTCTGACAGCATCCTGCAAGAAGATCTGTTACACGCAACTAAAGGAGACTTCATCAAATGAAAACGACCTCACAGATCCGGTTAAGATACTGTTATTATCTGCACCTAAGGCACATCCATGGCTATTAACATAATATCCTTTAATGCAAATGGCCTCAACCACCCGGCTAAAAGGGCCTCTGTTTGGAAGGAAGCCATCAAATTGCATCCAAGAGACTTACTTTGCCGCTGATAATGCACCCCTACTCCGACACAAACAATTCCCTCACATTTTCCTAGCCTCAGTACCTACCAAACAGAAAGGAGTGATTATTGCCATAAAGGACTCGATTGTCTTCACCTTGAAAGAGCTACATTCCGATCCGGCTGGTCGATATCTCATTCTGCTTGGTGAACTCAATAATAAACCTTTTACTATAGTGAATTTGTATGCACCAAATTCACACCAACTCCGATTTCTGAAGAGACTACACCGCAAAATAGCTGCTATCAAATGGGGCTCTCTGGTCATATGTGGTGACCACAACCTATCACCAGACCACTCCATTGATACCACATCTAAAGCAAAGCGACCGCCACCTAATCTCCAACCCCTATTGAATGCAGAAGATGTATATGACGTATGGAGATGCATATGAACGTGATTATTCATTCTATTCTTCCAGGCATAATTCTTACTCTAGAATTGATTTTATATTTGTAGACAAACTTCTTCTGCAGGCAGTGTCCTCCTCCACCATACATGACATCACGTGGTCCGACCACGCTCCTGTCTTCATAACTGTGATGGAGGGGAACACTCCAGGACCTGCGTATATTTGGAGAGCAAACTCTCATATCTTTCAAGCACCTGCGCACGCCACTAGAATTGCTAACAACATCTCAGAATTTTTCTCTCTCAATGACAATCGGTCTCTGATCCAATGATGCTGTGGTGTTCGCACAAAGCTTACATGAGAGACATAATATTACAAATCTGTGCCAGGGAAAAAAGGCAGAGGACACAAAAAATTGAGCAGCTACTCACCAACATCAAAACACTTGAAAATCTCAACAAAAACAGTGCTAACCTACATCTAGCCCAAAATTTAACCCACTACTCTTCAGGAAACCGAGCAGGTAAATTTCTAGTCCAAAGACTTAGGGCAGCCAGAATAAAATCAAAAATCTCTCCTCTCATCCAACAACCTGTCAATAAAAAATATACAACCCCAAAGATATAGCGGACTCTTTTGCCGAATACTATGCTTCACTTTACAACCTTGAGAAGGATCCTGTCAACCCACAACCCAGTGAAGAGAACATACAGAGATTCCTAGCAAAACTCAGTCTACCCTCCCTTACTTCAGACCAACTCGCCTCTCTAAATTCTCCTATCTCGGAGCCTGAGATCAGGAAGCTGATTAAAACCCTCTCACTGGGGTAATCCCCAGGCCCAGATGGGATCCCTAATGACTACTATAAGATCTTCCAAGATAATCTAATTTCAAAACTTTAAACTGTATATTCCGCTGCAATGTCCTCTGCCTCGTTTCCCCCTGAAATGCTTAAAGCATATGTGGTCACAGTTCCAAAACCGGGTAAAGAACCCACGTCACCAGCTAATTTCAGACCCATCTCATTGCTCAATACTGACGTTAAATTATATGCAAAGATACTTGCACACAGACTTCTCCCGATACTTCCCCTTCTCATCAAACCTGACCAGTCAGGCTTTACCCCAGGCAGACAGGCTTCAGACGCCACTAGAAGGGTCATTAGTATTATGCAATATGCAGGGTCCTGTCGGGTGCCTTCTCTGCTCCTCTCTTTGGCCGCGGAGGAGGCATTCAACAAGATCCACTGGGGATATATGAAACTTATGTTACAAAAATTTGGGTTCTCTGGCCCTATATTTTCAGCCATAATGGCTCTTTTCTCCTCTCCATGTGCACAGGTGTACAGGTGTCCAACATGCTATCTAACACATTTCATATAACCAACGGCACCAGACAGGGTTGCCCCCTATCCCCCTCAATTTTTAACCTTCTCATCGAACCGTTAGCAGAAAGAATTAGCACTCATCCCTTCATCCCAGGCTTCACCCTTCCAAACAGCTCACACAATATTAATCTCTTCGCTGACAACATTATTCTGTTTCTGACCTCGCCACAAACTTCCCTTCTACATGCTCACAATACACTTGAAGAATTCAGCAAAGTATCATACTATAAAGTCAACTGTACTAAGTCACTTATTCTCCCTTTAGGCTTACCCCCTCCACTCTGCAACACCCTACAGAAAACCTTTCCTTACACTTGGACCAAGAATAGTATAACATACCTCGGACTAAAACTAACGCCCAATATTAAACATCTAGCAGAAGCTAACTATGTACCTCTATTAGATAAGCTCACTAAAGAAGCCCACAGATTATCTAAAACTGAACTTACTTGGTCGGGCAGACTTGCACATTTAAAATTTTACTTCTCCCGCAGATACTATATATTTTGCGAACACTCACAATTCCCCTAAACCAAATATACATCAAATCCTTAAACTCACTACTAACAAAATTCATTCAACCACAAGACCCAGATGTGCGAAGTCCCTACTAATTAAACACAGGTCAGCTGGTGGTATGGGTTTGATAGACATACATGACTACTACAAAGCCTCCATTCTCACCCAACTCAAGAATTGGTTTAACTATTGTCCTTACTTCCCTTGGTGCAGCATTGAACAAGCCCTATCCCCAACTAAGACTCTCAAAGACCTCCTACTCCTTGACGCTTTACAACCATCCACCTTACACAAACTACCTCCTACAGAAAATCTCTCTTCAAGCCTCTAAACCAGGGGTCTTCAAAATATGGCCCTCCAGTTGTTCCACAACTACAATTCCCATCATGCCTAGTCATGTCTGTGACTGTCAGAGTTTTACAATGCCTCATGGGATGTGTAGTTCCGCAACAGCTGGAGGGCCGTAGTTTGAGGATCCCTGCTCTAAACTAATTGACATTCCAGTACCCATATCGACTCTACAACAGGCTATCCCTAATCTTTCCGTCATGGACTGGCAAGAAAAGGGAATTAAACACATACAGGACCTTGATGTTAAAGACACCCTCATTCCTTTTCATGTACTCCAAATGTGATTTAACTTATCCTCATCAGACAACAACAAATACAATCAAGTCTCCCACTACCTTAAGTCTCTCAAATCCCCCAACATTCACATTCCTAAAGAAGCTTGGCAATACTATACTGCAGATCCTTCATCCTGTAAAGCTATCTCTCTATTCTATAACCTATTCCAACAAAAATTAGAGTTTGTTAAATCACGTCCCTTTCAAAAATGGGAAATGGATCTTAACACAACTTTTTCGAATTCACAATGGACAGATGCGTTTCGATGGATCTACAGAGCTTCGAAATGTATCAACCATTGGGAACTATCCCAGAAAATAGCCCTTAGATGGTACCTTACCCCTAATAGAATCTCAAAAATTGGACAGGATAAATCCCTGTTGTTCTGGAGGAATTATGGCTTAACTGGCAACCTGTTACATATGTTTTGTCCTGCAAACATCTCACTAGCTACTGGAACTCTATTTTCTGCTCGATCTCAAGCATGACGGGGATTATAACATAACACACCCTAACCCCAATCTAGCAATTTTAAACATAAATAATGGTTCCTTCCCCCAGAGTTCAGAGTAGTAATCACACACATACTGCTTGTAGCCAGATCTCTAATAACAAGACATTGGAAAATGGATATAGCACCCAATACATCAGAAGTGTTCACTACTACTCAGACCCACTTTGTATATGAAGCATTACTCGCTTCCAGAGACTCCAACAAAAAACATTTTGATAACAAATGGAAAATATGGACGAACTGGTATAAAACACATGTATGATCCTTGCCTCTTGACTACTAGTGATAATTTCCTCACACCTCCTAAATAGTCCACGCTACACTCAATAAGTGAGGACCGGACCACCACCCCCCGATCCACTGATTTCCTGTCTCCCTATACCTGACTCTCCTCTCTCTACTCTTCTCCCCCTTCCCTCTCTCCCATTCCTGACAACCTATCCCTTGAGATCCTCTTTTTTTTTTTCTCTCTTTTTTTTCTGTTTACTTGTGTACACACCTACCCATAATGAAGGAGCATAGTGCTCCACTGAGACATAAGAATACTCTCCATTTCCCAGACCCTCATGACTTTTTGGGGGGACGGTTTTGATTTTGCATCTTAAACTTTGAAGCTCACTTATTAAGTGTTCTGGCATAGCAAGATCACTTATTGTTATCTCACATATATATTATTATTATTCTTATTATAGCCAAATTTATCACCCTAACTCCTCCCACAGTTTTTACGATACATATACCGAATATATACCAAAACGTGCGGATTGTTCCCGAATGGTGTGCTATTACTTTGTGGAACGTTCACGAAATATCGTAATTTTTGCGGCGAAATTTGTCCCATAGGAATGAATGGAGAAATGTTCAAAAATAGAGTGGGAGGTGACAAAAGCTCTGAGGGGAATTATAGCTCCTCCCACACAGCTCTGAGGGGGATTATAGGTAGTCCCACACAGCTGTGAGGGGGATTATAGGTAGTCCCACACAGCTGTGAGGGGGATTATAGCTCCTCCCACACAGCTCTGAGGGGAATTATAGGTAGTCCCACACAGCTCTGAGGGGGATTATAGGTAGTCCCACACAGCTCTGAGGGGAATTATAGGTAGTCCCACACAGCTCTGAGGGGAATTATAGGTAGTCCCACACAGCTCTGAGGGGAATTATAAGTAGTCCCACACAGCTCTGAGGAGAATTATTGGTAGTCCCACACAGCTCTGAGGGGGATTATAGGTAGTCCCACACAGCTGAGGGTGATTATAGGTAGTCCCACACAGCTCTGAGGGGAATTATAGGTAGTCCCACACAGCTCTGAGGGGGATTATAGGTAGTCCCACACAGCTCTGAGGGGAATTATAGCTAGTCCCACACAGCTCTGAGGGGAATTATAGGTAGTCCCACACAGCTCTGAGGGAAATTATAGGTAGTCCCACACAGCTGAGGGGGATTATAGGTAGTCCCACACAGCTGAGGGGGATTATAGGTAGTCCCACACAGCTGAGGGGGATTATAGGTAGTCCCACACAGCTGAGGGGGATTATAGGTAGTCCCACACAGCTCTGAGGGGAATTATAGGTAGTCCCACACAGCTCTGAGGGGGATTATAGGTAGTCCCACACAGCTGAGGGGAATTATGAAATTAAAAAAAAATATATATAAAAAAAATAATAATTTTAGAAAAAAAATTAAAACTAGGAAATTTGAAAAAAAAAAAAATTTGAAAAAAATAAATATTTTTTGAAAAAAAAAATCATTTTTAGAAAAAAAATTATAAAGTGTTAAAAAAATTATAATAAGGTGACTCTTGTGCATCCCCTCAAGGGTCCCCACTCACCAGCTTCTGTTACCGCTGCAGGGGTGATAGGCGTGTATAAATAACCGTGGGCGATCTCTCCTAGTGACTTATCCAGCAATACACCAGTAGCTCCTCTCACTGGCTTCTCCAGCTACTCCAGCAGACCGAGGTATCCACACCAATCTCCTTTTAGGCACTTTCTCACTCCCAGTATCCAGGGAGAGATTCAGCGTTTTGCCACAAATTAATCCTCATAAGAAAGAGATATGGCTCCCATAGAATATTGCCATAGAAAATTTATTTAAAACAAATATAAATGAAAGAAAAAACAAAGGCCTTCCTAACAAATGGGTAAGGTCCTACAGATATCTAAACTAAAGCACATACAGCATATAGAGGTGGCGGTTCACAGCGTGCGTTCCACCTGCATTCCAGGCTCCCTCCTCACGTACCGGAAATTACGTAAGTGCATAGCTCCATCTTACGTGTTTCATCATAGACGTTTTCAAAGGCGGCGCCATCTTACTACACCTCACGGATTATAAGGTGAGCGATCATGCAAGATCCCCCCTTTACCCATTCAATTACTAAGCGACCTAAATTGCCACAGCTGGGAAAAAGGTGTATCCCATCCAAGGCTTTCCTCCCGGACAGATATTAGAAAAAATGGGAATGTTTTTACGCCCCCCATTGTAGTGGCATAGCCCTGATAACTATCATATATGATCAGTGCATCTCCGCTCGCCCCTTACAAGAGTAACAGACATATTATAGATACACATGTGCAGTGACATTACAAAGTAGATGGTAAACACATAGAAATAAATTGCCCAATAGACTTCATATGCGATAGCATCTACTCACTACTCCTATGTACTACTAAACATTCTATAAAGTATCCACGTGGTAGGGCAGGAAATTACATCTAAAAGGCAAAAGAATACAATTACAAAGCCAGATAATACACTGTAAAACAAAACTACAGCATATAATAAATATGGAAGAAATGGAAGATAATTTCTAAAGGCAAGACTATAAATCAGGGCCTGTGACAATGCCAGATCATCGGGGCAAACTCGATCTTAAAATGACAAAAAATTATAACTAATGGCAAAAAATGCACGCCCTAGCAAGATATAGAACTATCACATTAGCAATGGCATTCCAGCAAAAATGTCACAGAATGCCATTGCTAATGTGATGCAACATGTAACATGTCAGAGCACAAAGCAAGAAATTGTGTGTAGACCTGGAGACAGGTTCGTATTGAGGCACAGTTCTAGGGAAGGGTACAGAAAAATCTCTGCATCATTGAAGGGTTCAATGAGCACAGTGGCCTCCATCAAACCGGTAAATGAAGAAGTTTGGAGCCACCAGGACTGGGGGAGAAGGGCCTAAGGCCCCTTTCACACTTGTGCGACTTTTCCTGCAAAGTCGCATGACAAGTCATACCCCGTGATTTCCAATGAGTACCACTCATATCTGTGCGTCATCAAGTTGCAGTGACTTCAAAGTAGTCCCTGCACTACTTTGGTCCAACTTTGATGCAACTTGAGAGCCATAGACCTCAAGATTACACAGGTATTACTTCAAGTCACTTTCAAGTCACACAAGTAAAGAAAGGAGCCTCAGTCAGGAAGGTGACAAAGAACCAGATGGTCACTCTGACAGAGCTCCAGCATTTCTCTGTGAAGAGAGAGGAGAACCTTCCAGAAGAACAACCAATTCTTTAGCACTCCACCAATCAGGCCTGTATGGTAGAGTGGCCAGACAGAAGCCACTCTTATGTAAAAGGCACATGACAGCCCATCTGGAGTTTGCCAAAATGCCCCTGAAGGACTCTCTGACAATGAAAAACAAAATTCTCTGGTCTGTTGAACAAAGATTGAACTCTTTGGCCTGAATGACAGGAAAAGGGGTAGGCAGTTTCTTGCCCCCCCCTTTTCCTCATGGGAGAGCGACAGGGCTGGCAGTTTCAAGTTCCCCTGGGAGCCTAATGCTCTCAGGGGTGTTTGAATAGCTGTGACTCACGTGTCTGAGAAGAGGGGTACAGGTGACCTCTCTTGAGACACGTGAAAAAGCCCGGGAAGAACTGGTTTAAACCAGTCAGTTTAAGCACAGTTAGGGGTATAAAAAGAGGTTCCGTTTTAAGGGGCTCATTTGCCTCAGAAGAGCAGCTGTGGTGTTCTCTCTAGGGTATACCCCTGAACAAACAGTCTCTTCTGGGGCCAGAAGATGAGTCTCCTGAGGTGGCTAATTGAGCAGGCTGGTGAGGACAGCGGGGAAGCCTGGATTCGCCAGTGCTTGGACTTACCCCGTTCCGCGAGTCAAGAGGCTCCGGTGGGAGCTACAACTACCATCGTCCGTCCGGGTCTGGCTGAAGATGTGGAGTGGCATGTCGCCGGAGCGCGGGAGCCCGCACAGCGCTCGGAGGAGGATGGCGCTGAGACCAGGGAAGAAGAGCCGAAACGACGCCGTGGAAGCTCCACCCCCGTCAGGATCGGCGAGGCTGCGAAGAGGCGGCGCACTCCACGCCGCAGCTACTCCCCTTCCCCGCCGCACTCTGCTACGCCTAAAAGAGCTGGTCCTTCTCAGGACCGTACCAGAAGAGCAGTGGGTGGAGCCAGGGGCGGATCGTCCGGCCGGAGTGGCAGCACTAGGCCAAGAGGAGGAGCGCACAGCGGCAGAGCGATGGGCGTGGCCGAGGGCGGGAGTGGAGGTGGTCCGGAAGGCGGAACATCAACACCACAGGCTTCTCAGCAGCTAGAAGAGCCGTCGCCTAGGCAACTCAGAGTGCCGATTTCAAATTCTGCAGGGCCGGTTCTTGGGCCTGCGACTACAGCGCCACCTGCTATTCCTCTAATTGTCCAGCAGCCAGGTATGCCTGTATCTTCTACTAACACTAACACTTTACTTTCCAATATTGCAGAACTTCTATCGAAAGTGTCTAAGGATTTATCTGCAGTTCAGGGTAGTATGCCTTTACTCAATTGTAATGTATTGCCTACTGACGTTTTAGCTACTGGTGTTTGGTCACCATCTAACGATATTTCTGCAATTTGCGGCCAAGCCATTCCTAGTACTTCTGATACAGTTTTTTCTTCTTATAGTGTTGCACAATCTCAAAATTTACCATAAACATGTTTAAAAGAGTCATTGCCTTGTGAGATCATACCATTAGGTTATCATTTGTCTCTTTTGCTTAAGGAAAAAAATTGGCGGGGGAAATTTATTGATATTCTTTCTTTGCTTCCCTCTGCAAAAGAGTTTGTTTCAAAAGCTGATAAAAAAGATGACGATGATAGGCGTAGACCTATCCCCAAAAATGTTAACAACTGGTTACAGGCATTTTGCATTTTTTCTGGGTTTTTTTGTAAAAAAATTTCCTGAAAAGAGTACGGGTTTATTTCAGCATTTGGACATTATTATTGAAGCTTTCAAAAATTTTGGCGGAGTGGCTTGGTTTAATTATGATGAGGCATTTCGTCAAAAATTATCGGTGCATACTACTTTAAGATGGGGAGTTAAGGATGTAGGCCTTTGGCTGAATCTTTTTCTGCCCCAAAGATCGAATTTTACCAAGCCAACCACCTCTCCTCCAGTTGCTAGCAGTTCCGGCTACAAAAAGGGCATCTACTTTAACTTTAATGACAGCCAGTGTAGATGGCCAAATTCGTTCCGGTTCGCATTCAGTGTCCAAATGTTTTAAAAAGATGTCGTCAACTTTACAGTCAGGAAGTCTTCAAAAAAGCAACAACGCCAGTGATCCTCTCAAACATGCTCCTGTGGCTCCGTCGGTTTCCAGACAGGTTGAGGGCCCAGCTTCTCATTAAAGGCTTTAGGGATGGTTTTTTACTTCCTAGTTTTTCAGGGAAGGGTTGCACCGTAGTACCTAATTTGCACTCAGTGCATGAATTTCACCATATAGGTTTGGATAAGATTAATGCTGAAATATTAGAAGGTAGAGTAGCTGGTCAGTTTAGTTCCCCTCCGTTTCATCATTTTAGGATTTCTCCTTTGGGGATTTTACCTAAAAAAGAAAAAGATTATTTTCGTTTAATTCATCACTTGTCTTTTCCCAAGGGTGCTTCGCTGAATGATCAAATTGATGAGAGTATGTCTTCAGTTTCTTACGCTTCTTTTGAAGATGCTCTTGTCAAGTTGAGGAGTTTGGGTAAGGGAGCCATGCTGGCAAACGTGGATGTTAAATCAGCTTTTCGCCTTTTACCATTTAACCCTTTATCATTTAATTCCCCCTGTTTTTTCTTTAATAACCAATTTTATTTTGATAAATGCTTACCCATGGGTTGCTCTTTGTCCTGTTTTTATTTTGAATCTTTTTCTTCATTTTTAGAGTGGGTGGTTTCTTTTGTCTCTGGTTCTGAATTTTTGTTACATTATTTAGATGATTTTTTAATCTTAGGTCCTCCCAATTCTCCCCATTGTAATAGTTTATTACACAAATTTTTTGACATTTGTTGTCATTTTGGCATCCCTTTGGCACATGAGAAAACTATCTGGCCTTCTACTTGTTTTGAGTTCCTAGGCATTGTGATCGATACGGATCTAATGGAATTCAGGTTGCCCGATGCAAAGATTGAGAAGCTTCAATATTTGCGATTAATTTTAATCAGAAGAAAGAAAGTCTGTTTGAAAGAAATGCAGTCTCTCTTAGGTCTATTGGCTTTCGCAACCAGAGTCATGCCAGTGGGAAGGATATTTTCCAGAAGACTCTATCTTTCTATCTTTGGTTTAAAATCACCTTTCTCCCATGTTCGTTTATCTAGTGGGTTGAAAGAAGATTTATTAGTCTGGTTAAATTTTTTACATCATTTCAATGGTAGGACACTGTGGCAAGAAGATTTTGTATTGGATAAGGATTTTCTTTTATCTACAGATGCCGCAGGATCCTATGGTTTTGCGGCAATTTGGCAGAATCATCAGTGTGCTGCCCGTTGGCATGCCTCCTGGCATCTGAAAGGCTTCCTGAAGAACATAGTTCTACTGGAACTCTTTCCCATTATTGTGGCCCTTGACATTTGGGGTTCTTTTTTCATGAACAGAAGAATTTTAATTAGCACAGATAATAAGGGAGT
Source organism: Lithobates sylvaticus (assembly GCA_028564925.1). Taxonomy (NCBI): domain Eukaryota; kingdom Metazoa; phylum Chordata; class Amphibia; order Anura; family Ranidae; genus Lithobates; species Lithobates sylvaticus. The sequence goes on along the minus strand of CM053028.1, from coordinate 507,359,600 downwards.
TATGTACGCTATTAATTGCTTAACATCCAAGTCTCCACCTGTCATAGCCCTTTTACGTTACATGATTTCGAAATGTTTGAGCTTAAACATATGGCTGAAAGCCATTCATGTACCCGGTAAGGACAATGATTTGGCGGATGCATTATCTCGTTTGCAGATGGACCGTTTTTTCCAGCTATTCCCAGCAGCGGATCGAGTGGGACATGCTTGTCCACTTCATTTATGGGACCTGATCTGAGGCCCATTTCTGCTTATGTGATTAATTCTTTGGCTCCTTCTACTTGGGCAGGATATCAGTCTGCCTGGTTAACTTACCAAAAATTTGTTACATGAACCGTTGGGTTCTTTTTCTGAAGAGTTACTTTTGCATTTCCTAAGTTATTTATTTGCACAACGTTATTCTTGGTCTTATATACACAAAACATTGTCTGGTTTGTCGTTCTTTTTGAAACTTAACAATATGCCTTCCTGCATGCAGTATTTTTCTGTAAAACAGGCATTGAAAGGTTATAAAAAAGATAATTTTTTCTAAGTATGTAGTATCATAAATGCAAGTGCAACAAGGCAAGGGCTGAAAAAGTCAGCAATAGTATAGCAACAAGATCACACTAATTAAAAGTGTATAAATGGACCAAAGTGTTCAGTGAAAAAGCAGCGATAAATGGATAAAAAAAAGCTTTAGATATATACTGTTTATATACATATATACTGAATGTTTTTCTAGCATATAAATATGTGATAATCCAGTTAGACCAGTATGTGATGTAAAAGTCTATTGCTTTTTTTCGATTGTTCTTAGTAGTGTGATGGATAAATAGCAGCTGCGGGGGTCCCGTTAGCCTTTTTTGCAGTACAGATGAAAAGAGTATGGGGAAGGGGTGGAATCCGAGTTGATTGCGTGTACATCTAGTGGAGGCTGGCCAGATGTGACGTATTGCGTACTACGATAGTCCCGCCTTACGCGTTTCGTCATAGGACGTCGTGCAAGACATTCGATCACATAAGTGACATGTGTACTGTTGCATGTGACTAGTTCTTTGATTGTGAATTCCTTTCCCGTCCTGGACCTGAAAGAAGTTTTTCTCCTAGGCTGTTTCTTGCTGACACGGCATGCAAGACATCTTTGACATTTGTAGAAACCCTTTAGTTCTGAAAACAATTTTACTGGTTTGGGGGATCTATAACATTCTTCACTAAGTGATTTCTGAGTGTAGGGGCCTTCCTATATATGAATCTTGGTTTTTTGTCCAGTAGTTTGGCCAGTATTCTGTCTGATTTCAAAATAGGCCAATATTTTCTTATTATGTGTTCAATTGATTTGAATTGATTGTTGTACCCCGTAATGAATGCTACATTCGTTTGTTGTTGATTAGGTTGCCTCTCCTTTGACCTCAGTAGTGTAGCACGATCCATTCCCATAATGTCGTTTTTTTATTTTTGTAAAGGTTCGGGCGCATATCTTTTGTCAGCAAATTTATCTATCAGGGTATCTGCCTGTATGAGAAAATCCTCAGTGCTGTAGCAATTTCTGCGTATTCTGAGGAGTTGGCCCTTGGGAATGTTATTGATCCATTTCGGGTGATGGCAGCTTGTGGTGGGAATGTACCCATTCCGGTCTGTGGTCTTGAAGAAGGTTTTAGTATGTAGCTCATCCCCTCTTTTGAAGATCTGTAGGTCTAGGTAATCCACCTGATTCATATTGCATGTTCCTGTGAAGGAGATGCCAAACTTGTTATGGTTGAGTTCTGCCAGGAAGGTTTCAAAAGATTCGGTACTGCCTTCCCATATGATAATCACATCGTCTATATACCTGCGGTAGAATTTTATTTCTGGTCTTTTCCTCTTATATACATACCGCTCTTCCCACATATTCATAAAAAGATTAGCCACGCTAGGGGCGTATTTGGCACCCATTGCAGTGGCAATTGGTTGCGTTTAGATAGTTGTGCTAGTATTAACATTTGCCCGGTCCATCTGGTTTAACAATATTTATCGGTTAGGCCCTTGGGTCGGTCAAAATTTTTTATACATGCAACCGGGTTGCCTCTCTCCAAGTACCAATTTATATGCGTTTTCAAAAAATGTTTGAAAGCTTTGAATTTAGGTAATGAACGCCTTACGTCCCATTCTTTCAGAATCGGGGCAGCTACTGAAGCTGCGCGTTTAGGTTTTGATGTTAATTATATTAAACAGCTCGGTAGATGGAAGTCTAATAGATATTTGTTATATATTCCTCCTAATTTAGTCTCTTAATTTATTTCAGGTAAAACCTGCATTGTTTGGATGATTGGACACTCCTTCATCTATTGGGCGCATATCAGAGCTATCAACAGAATTTACTCTAGTAATTTAGGTTTGGACGAGGATAAATTTAAAGTATTTTGGAGTGGAAAGAGGGGCATGTTATGGTCTGAGCTATTTACAGTTATTTCTCAGCTTCTTCTTAGTTTTCCCCCTCCAGATGTGTTGACTATACATCTAGGGGGAAATGATATTGGCAAGTTGAAAACTTTAGATCTTATTTTTAGGATTAGGGATGATTTACTAATACTTCAGTCCACCTTTCCCAATGCTGTAATTCTTTTTTCGGAGGTCGTACAGAGGCTGGATTGGCTTCTGTGCGCCCTTTGGAGAAAGTTAGGAAGCGAGTTAATAGGGCAGTATCAAAACTACTTGTTTCGTTGGGTATGCTTTCTTTCCGACATACGGAATTGGAGGGAGGTATCCAGAGTCTCTATAGGACGGATGGTGTACATTTGTCTGACATTGGTTTGGATATTTTTAATGCAGACTTAGGCTCTTGTGTTGAATTGGCCGCGGGTTGGGGTGCTGTGGTCAGGTGGTCTTAAAAGCCCACCTGGCTTTTGGGAATGTGTTGTTGCTGCCTGGGCCGTAGTGGCTAGGTTAGCTTAAGCTTTTATGAAAATATGAAGTTATTTGAATAAAAATGTATTTATTTGAGTTTTAACCAATAATAAACAACCGCGGCCTAATTTATCCAAAATAAAAAATGTCTGCTGGTATGTATTTATTTATCTTTAATTTATTGATGTTGGTATTTATTAAGAGTTAGTCAGCAATTCCAGTCTGCTGTCCCATGACAGGAAAAGGGGGTAGGCAGTTTCTTGCCCCCCCTTTTCCTCATGGGAGAGCGACAGGGCTGTCAGTTTCAAGTTCCCTGGGAGCCTAAGGGCTCTTTCACATGGGTCGGATCAGTGCAGATCCGCCCCGTGGATATCCGCTTGCTCAGCGGGGATCGTCGGAGCGATCTCCGCTGAGCAGGAAGATGACAGGTCTGTCTCTGCACACTGTGCAGGGACGGACCTGTCACAGCGCCGCTCTCCCCTATGGTAGATCGGGTGACGACGGACCGTAGAGTCCCTCGTCATCCGATCCGCTCTGCAGACGGATGGAAAAATAGGGTTTTCCTCCGTCTGCAGAAATGGACCATAGCGGGCACGGAAGAGATCGGGTGTCAGCGGATGTTCATCCACTGACACCCGCTATCCCATAGGGATACACGTTTGTCCGTTTTGCATCCAAAAACAGAAGGATGAAAAATGGACATACGGACCGTCCGTGTGAAAGAGCCCTAATGCTCTTAGGGGTGTTTGAACAGCTGTGACTCACGTGTCTGAGAAGAGGGGTACAGGTGACCTCTCTTGAGACACGTGAAAAAGCCCGGGAAGAACTGGTTTAAACCAGTCAGTTTAAGCACAGTTAGGGGTATAAAATTAAGGGGCTCATTCGCCTCAGAAGAGCAGCTATGTTGTTCTCTCCCCTCCCCACCCTCCCTATATGTCCCTTTGTCGTGGTTGTTATTATGTGGAAAGGTCACCTTTGTAAAAAATTTATAAAAAATATGTATATATTCTTAGTAATGATACAAAGGGGGACAAGTTATGGCCTATGTTTAAGTAAAGTTGAAGCTGGGAATGTGTTGTTGCTGCCTGGCCCGTAGTGGCTAGGTTAGCTTAAGCTTTTATGAAAATATGAAGTTATTTAAATAAAAATGTATTTATTTGAGTTTTAACCAATAATAAACAACCGCAGCCTAATTTATCCAAAATAAAAAATGTCTGCTGGTATTAATTTATTTATCTTTAATTTATTGATGTTAGTATTTATTAAGAGTTAGTCAGCAATTCCAGTCTGCTGTCCCATGGCAATTGTCATGTTTGGAGGAAACAAGGCACCGCTTATCACTTGGCAATACCATCCCTACAGTGAAGCATGGTGGTGGCAGCATCATGCTGTGGGGATGTTTTTTAGCGGCGGGAACTGGGAGTCTAGTCAGGATTGAGGGAAATATGAATGCAGCAATGTGCAGAGACATCCTTGATGAAAACCTGCTTTAGATCTCAGATAGGGACTGAGGTTCATCTTCCAACAGGACAACGACCATAAGCACACAGTTAAGATAACAAAGAAGTGGCTATGGGACAACTCTGTGAATGTCCTTGAGTGTCCCCGCCAGAGCCCAGACTTGAACCTGACTGAACATCTCTGGAGACAACCTAATGAAGCTTGGGAGAAACTGTCGACAAATAGGTGTCCCAAGCTTGTATCATCATACTCAAAAATACTTGAGGCTGTAATTGAATTGTAAAGGTGCTTCAACAAAATATTGAGCAAAGTCTGTGAATACTTATGTACATGGGATTTTTTTTTGTTGTTTTTTTTAATAAATTTTGCAAAGATTTCAAACAAACTTTCTTCACATTGTCATTATGGGGTATTGTTGAGGAAATTAATGAATTTAATCCATTTTGGAATAAGACTGTAACATAAAAAATGTGGAAAAAGTGAAGCGCTGTGAATACTTTCTGGATGCACTGTATTTACAAATTTTCTTTGAAATGCAGCATTTAGGCTACTTTAACACTGAAGGCGTTTAGCGCTAAAAATATCGAGTGACGCTTTACCGCTAACGCGGCATGGCTACGGTGTGAAAGTTTCCGACCAGCTCCTGTACTTTTACGTGGGCAGAATGGCACGGCATGGCAAAGTAACGTACCCATAAGTCACTTTAAATTTCCCGCCGTGCGCGCGCCTGCCGAGAGTTCCGTGACCCTGGTTGCGGGTCCCGCAGACTCGATCGCCGCGGGGATACCCACGACGTGTCACGGAGCTCAAGATCAGTGTGCTGTCACTAGAACAGTGGGAGATACTGTTTACATTGGCATCTCCCCGTTCTGCCTAGTGACAGCACACTGATTGTCTGCTCCCTGTCATCGGGAGCAGCGATCAGTGTGCTGTCACACACAGCCACGCGCTCATACAGTTAGAAACATTCCCCTAGGAACACAACCCCTACACTACCACCTAGTGGTTAACCCCTTCACTGCCATAAAACTATCCCCTATTTTGTAAACGCTATAACTTTTGCGCAAACCAATCAATAAACGCTTATTGCAATTTTTTTACCAAAAATATGTAGAATACATTTTGGCGTAAACTGAGGAAAAAAAAAAATTTTTTAAATATTTTTGGGGATATTTATTATAGCAAAAAGTTAAAAATAATGTGTTTTTTTCAAAATTGTCGCTCTTTTTTTGTTTATAGCGCAAAAAATAAAAAACGTAGGTTTGATCAAATACCACCAAAAGAAAGCTCTATTTGTGGGGGGAAAAAAGGACCCCAATTATGTTTGGAAGCCACGTCGCACAATTGTCAGTTAAAGTGACGCAGTACCGAATTGCAAAAAACGCTCTGGTCAGGAAGGGGGTAAATCCTTCCGGGGCTGAAGTGGTTAAACTGTAAAATAACAAAACAACATAATCAGGCAGTGAATTTCAAAAAGAGCAGGTTTATTAATATGAGCTGGGAGTTCATCACTCGCTCGAAGAAAGACGACATGCAGGCCGTTTATATAACAAAGTTGCACCACAGAATTGCACGTGGTACAATATGATTGGTTGGCAAAACATACGTCATTATAATTTACATCATTTAAAAAAATAAAAAAAATGAATGATAGGGTTAATTTACTAAAGGCAAATGGACTATGCAGTTTGCAAAGTGCAGTTGCTCCAGAGCTTTAGTTAATTAGCAGAAGCTCTGCTGACTTCCATCATCCAATCTTGTGCAAGCAAAAATGCATTTTTTTTATTTTTTCTACTTGCATTTGATTGGGTATTTTTTGCAAAGCGAAGCTTTACCTTATTCACTAAGCTAGAGTGCAACTGCACTTTGCAAAGTGTCTATTTTCCTTTAGTAAATCAACCCCAATGTCTGTGAACTGTGTGCCAGTGAACTTTCCCCCAGTAAACTTGTGACTGTCTCAAAAACAAAAAGTACCAATATGAAGCAGAGAGGTCATCTAGATGTAGCGGGGTCGTACCCCTTTTACTGGAAAAGACTACATCCCCCATAATCCCCCAGGCTCCCAGGCTGCTTGCTTCCGCCCGGGAGGCTGCTGGGGGAGGCTATAAAAAGGAAGAGCGGAGACCGCCTCTTCTTCTTGGGACACTTCCTCTTCTGAGGCCGGACAGGACTGGCCTGCCTCTGCTGACGGAGCTTGTGACGCGGAGACTGCAGCCAGCGGAGACACCTGTGCGGACCGGAGCTGAAGGCCTGAAGCCTGGGCCTTGCAGCCGATGGAGTGAGACTCTCACCCCTCAGAGTCCCCAGCAGCGGAGCGGAGACTTCCCCTTACTGTCGGTTGGACGGAGCTGATGACCGGAGTTCAGGGCTGTGACTGAGGAGACCGGACGCCGCCATTGGAGAGACCAGAGCCACCATTAGAGGGACCGGAGCGAAGGGACGGTACCCCAGGATTGGTGAGAGAGCCGGAAGGCTCATCCTGCATGTATACACACGTTTTATGCCTATTGAACTGCCTAGGCGCAATTTACCTCAGAGCAGCAATGTTACTTTTTGTGGATTACAAAGACACCATTTAAAGCTACATGTGCACCACCTCTACAGATTCATTGCCGGTGAAGAACACTGTACTAGTACAAGGACTGAGCTCTATTACTAGGGATCAGGCCTGGTCCATTAGGTAGGCGCAGATAGATTATTGCACCTCAGGGGTGCATAGCATGCGGTCGCCACACTTGGCGCTCCGTTTTCCCCATTGCTAGTTGATACATATATGTGTACATGTTTAAGTGCATATTGCAGGGACCTGCCAAAGTATTGTAAGTCATATGTTTGATGCATGTTGCTATTCTTTTTCCTTACTGACAAAGTAAAGCCAGTTATTCTTATTTCAGCAGTCTGCTTGTGAGTTCATACCAATTACACTTAGAGTATAAGCTAAGTTTTATGTGCATAGGGACATACCCCTTTACTAACTGTGCCAGAGCGGGTAGAGCCAAATTGCCGGGGGTTGGTGGAGCTGTACTCAGGGACCCAAAACAAACCAGCGGCTCTCTTAACTGGGGGTAGCGCTACACGTGGGGGCTCGTAATCCGGGATCCTGAGTCAGCGGGAAAAGCCGCCAGAAGGTACCGGCATGGACCCAATAGAAGTGGGACGGTGGTCCGCAACATGGGCCGCTGACCCAGCCGCAGCAGCAGTCATTGAACTGCCAGGGATGTGGCAGAGAGAGGCAGTCAAGCAGCTCATAATGTCATTATCCCCATGCCAGAAGTCATGGATAATGGACATGAGAAATGATGCTGGGTACACATACGCCTTAATAGAATGGAAGGAAGAGACTCCAGAGCAGTTCAGGAGCCAAAGCATACAGGCACCGAATGGTCAGGCCTACCAATTGCTGCATGCGCTGCCGCGCAAGGGAGACTGTTCTCCTATGAAAGCCATTCTATCCCCAAAGAAGGAAGAGCAGAAGGGCGCGGAAAGTCCCGCACAGACTACTCTTAGTGCAGAACTGTGTGCTGTCCTAGGGGAGATTGTGACCCAGTGCAGAAGAGACCCCGGGGATTACCCAATGTCGGGATACAGGAAACTCCGGATGTTTTCAGGGAGGACACCTGTACCCTCGGGAGAAGAGGGATTTGAAGAGTGGTTAGATGGTGCCACGCAGGCCCTAGAAGAATGGGAGGTCTCAGAAGGCAGAAAGAAGCAAAGGATTGTTGAGAGCCTAAAAGGACCTGCCTTAGAGGCCATACGCAATCTGAAGACAAGCAAAAAGGATTGCACTGCCCAGGACTACATAGACATCCTGGAAGGTGTGTTTGGTGGGACAGAAAAAGTCACAGAACTTACCTATCAACTGGAACACTGTTACCAGAAGACAGGGGAGAAGCTGTCAGAGTACATGGGACGCATAGACAAGATCCTGCATAGGATTATCCTGAAGAAGGGGATAGATCCAGGGAAGGTAGATGAAGCCCGTGCCCAGCAGGTGATGAGGGGAGCCCAACCCTTGGACCCTGTCGCACTAATTCTACGCACCCGGCAGGATGGGAAGAGCCTGGACTACCCTGACCTCATCCGAGTGGTCAGAGAAGAGGAGGCCATGTTGGAAGAGAAAAGGGAGAAGCAGGTGATGGGGTCTACAAAACTTCCAGTGGCCACGGTCAGGTCGGCCTTAACCCCTGAAAGAGACACAGAGGTAGATGCCCTGAAGTTGCAGATGTCCCAGATAATGGAGATATTGACGTCTCTAGTGGCGAAAGAGACGCCCAGTCCCAAGAAAGAAACAGGCAGGAAGGAATTGTTTCCAGCTGTTTCAGCACCAGCATCCCCACCTGACTACGGTGAGATGATTTGCTTTAATTGTGGAGGAATTGGTCATATTGCAGCTGTATGTTCCAGTCCCAAGAAGAAGAAGGCAGAAAGCCGCCAGCCGGCGGGAAACGCCAAAGGGCCCCGGTGAAGGAGTCAACCGGGTGCCCATCACCTTCAGTGAGCTCCAAGAAGCACAACAGGAAGAGAAAGCGAGGAGAGCAAACCCCTCGGAAGGAGCCCAGGGATCCTCAACCAAGGTGCACTCCAGAGAAAGGGGGCAAGACCCCTCCGGAGAGACACAGCACTCCTAGACGTGAACTCTTCAAAGTGAGATGAGTGAGAGGGTTCACACTCCCAGTAAGAGGGAGAGAATCAATGCATACCAGGCTCAGGAAAGGAGCAAGTGCAAATCAAGTGCTGGTAGAGCAAAGAGTCCAAAGAAGAGGACAGCATCAACTAGGCCCTACCCAGAGGAGCTAGTTGGTCCATCCCCTACTGTACCCATCCAGGTGGAAGGAGTGTACACGAAGGCCCTCCTGGACACTGGAGCACAAGTGACCCTATTGTACAGGGACTTCTATGACAGATACCTGAGTCATCTGCCAATACAGAAGATAGATGAGCTGGAGATAAGGGGATTGGGAACTCAGAGTTTCCCCTATGATGGATACTTACCCATCAGATTGACGTTTGACCCATCCGTAGCTGGGAAGTCTGAAGTGTTTGACACCTTAGCAGTGGTGTGTCCCCGCCCACCAGGAACCAGCAAGACTTCCCTGATCATAGGGACGAACACGGACCTAGTCAGAAGGCTTCTGACCCCCCTGGTGAAGAAAGAGAATCTTTCAACTCCCAAGATCCATCCCATGCTGAAGGCAGCCTACCAGCGGTTGGTCCTAGAGCAGAAGACCCCAAGTGAGGGGATAGGAAGGGTATGGAGGCTTGGAAAAGAAGGAGCAGTGTTGCAGCCTGGAGAGGTGACCTGCATGAGAGCCACGGTGAAACTTACCTGGGAGCAGCCTGGCCCCTTTGTAATGCTGGAACCCGACCCAATGGAGGGTCACTCAGGTCTGGAAGTGATACCAGAAGTGATCTCATTGAAGGACCTGAAGAAGGCTAGAGGAAGAGTCCCCGTCAGTGTGAGGAACCCCACGGAGCGGCCCGTGGAGATCCCTGCCAGGATGCTTCTGGGACAGGTGAGTCCTGCTGTCCCAGTTGGCTGGTCAGAAGTGAAGGGGACGAGTGAAGGAGAAGATGTTTGGAAGAAACTCTCCATGGAAAACCCTAACCTACCTGGAGCTTGGAAAGAGAGAGCCAGGGCCCAGCTGACCAGATGGGAGAAGATTTTCTCTAAAGATGAGTTTGATGTGGGGTGTGCGAGGAGTGCCACCCATCGAATCCGCATGCAAGTGGACAAGCCATTCAGAGAGAGAGTGAGGCGAGTCCCGCTAGCAGATCTGGAGGATCTGAAAGAGCAGCTTGCGGAATTGAAGAAGACGGGAGTGATTAGGGAGTCCAGAAGCCCCTACGCCTCCCCAATTGTGGTAGTCAGGAAGAAGAATAGGTCATTGAGGCTCTGCATTGACTACAGAACTCTCAACAGGAGGACCATTCCTGACCAGTACACCACGCCAAGGATAGAAGATGCCTTGCAGAGTTTATCTGGAGCTAAGTGGTTCAGTGTGATGGACCTCAAGAGTGGGTATTACCAAATCCCCATGCATCCAGAAGATAGAGAAAAGACTGCCTTCATAACCCCAGTAGGATTCTTTGAGTTCAACAGGATGCCCCAGGGCCTATCTGGAGCTCCTGCTACATTTCAACGCCTAATGGAAAGGACAGTTGGAGACATGAACCTCATAGAAGTCCTTGTGTATCTGGACGATGTCATTGTCTTTGGAAAGACTTTGGAAGAACATGAAGCCAGGTTGGAGAAAGTACTGAAGAGGCTCAGTGAAGAGGGACTTAAACTTTCTCCAGAGAAGTGTCGGTTCTATCAGTCTTCTGTGAACTATCTGGGACACATAGTGTCTGAAAAAGGAGTGTCTACAGACCCTGAGAAGCTGGAGGCAGTTACTTCGTGGCCAAGGCCCACAACAGTTACAGAACTTCGGTCTTTCTTGGGGTTCTGCTCCTACTACCGCAGGTTTGTGGATGGATTCGCCCGCATTGCCAAGCCCCTCAACGAGCTGCTGAAGACAGAAGGAGAGGAGGATGGAATGGGGCCTAGGAGGTCCAGTGAGTCGGTCAAAGACCAGTGGAATTCAAGGTGTGAAGAGGCTTTCAGAACCTTGAAGAGAAGTCTCACCACAGCCCCAGTTTTGGCCTACGCTGATCCCACTAGACCATATGAGCTACATGTTGATGCCAGCCATGAGGGCCTAGGTGGAGTACTCTACCAGGAGTATGAAGACCAGCTACGACCAGTGGCTTATGTGAGCCGGAGCCTGACCCCCTCCGAGAAGAACTATCCCACCCACAAGTTGGAGTTCTTAGCCCTAAAGTGGGCAGTTGTTGACAAATTGAGAGACTATTTGTATGGGGCCGAGTTTACTGTAAAGACAGATAACAACCCCTTGACCTATCTATTCACCACCGCCAAGCTGGATGCAACTGGACACAGATGGTTGGCGGCGTTGTCTGGATTCAATTTCAGTCTCAAGTACAGACCAGGGGCTGGAAATAGGGATGCAGATGCCCTGTCCCGAAGATCCCATGGCATGGTCGATGACTGGGAAGACTGGACCCAAGTGGCACCAGATGGAGTGCGAGCCCTTTGTCAGGGGGCTGAACTCCAAGCCAGAGGAGGATCCAGAGCTGAAGAGGTAGGAGTTACCACAGTGGGAGTCCCAAAGTGTTACTGTGGGGTAACTCAACTAGCAGAAGAGTGTCTACCGAAGCTGTCCAAGAAGGAGCTAAGGTGTGACCAATTGGAAGACCCCATGGGGAGATTGGTCCTGGAAGCCCTGGAAGACAAGAGTCCAGAGGGACTTCGCCTTCACCCTTCCAAAGAAGCTCGCCTACTGAGGAGAGAGTTGGACAAACTACAGGTGCATCAGGGGTAGTCTACCGAAGGGGCCCCTCTGATGGCCCAGAAGACAAGTGGCAGTTGTTTCTCCCAGAGAAGCATCGAGAGACTGTGCTGATTGCCTTACATGACCAGCATGGTCACTTGGGAGCAGAGAGAACCTTCCAACTTGTCAGAGACCGGTTTTATTGGCCCTGCATGAGGGCCGAAGTGGAGGAGTATTGCCATTCCTGTGCAAGATGCATTCAGAGAAAGACTTTACCCCATCAAGCTGCCCCAATGGGCCACCTACAGAGTCAAGGCCCAATGGATCTGGTATGCATTGATTTTCTCTGCCTTGAACCCGATTTGAGCGGATTGGGAAATGTTCTGGTGGTAACCGACCATTTCACTCGTTATGCTCAGGCTTTCCCAACCAAGGACCAGAAGGCCTCTACAGTAGCCAAGGTACTTTTGGAGAAGTACTTTGTTCACTATGGACTGCCACAGAGAATCCATTCAGACCAAGGAAGGGACTTTGAGAGTCGCCTGATCAGGAAGCTACTAGATTCTCTGGGAGTAGAGAAGACTAGAACCACACCGTATCACCCTCAAGGTGATGCCCAGCCTGAAAGGTTCAACAGGACCCTATTGAACATGTTGGGAACTTTGGAAACAGAGAAGAAGCAACATTGGAGTCAACACATTTCAGCTCTGGTGCATGCCTACAACTGCACCACAAGTGATGTGACAGGTTTCTCTCCTTACCGACTTATGTTTGGGAGAGAAGCAAGATTGCCAGTGGATTTGGCCTTCGGCATTTCTTTAGACCATGCCTCTGCTGCCTCCCACAAAGGATATGTGGACAGACTGAGGCACAGTTTGAAGATAGCTTACGAGAAAGCTCAAGCGGCCTCTAACCAGAGGGGGGCCCGAAATAAGAGGAACTTTGATTTGAAAGTTAGAGTACAGGACCTACAGCCTGGGGACCGTGTACTGTTACGCAATCTAGGGATCCCTGGAAAACACAAGATTGCTGATAGATGGAGATCAGAACCATATATCATCTGTAGGAAACTTCCAGGATTGCCTGTCTACAAGTTGAAGCCAGAAGGAAGGTTGGGGCCTTTGAAGACCTGGCATAGGAATCATTTGCTCCCACTCACTGAAGCAGTCAGAATGCCTCCAGTAAGAGATGTACCTGAATCTGTTTCCATTCTGGATACCCCCAGGCCTAACACTAGGTCTCAGACATCCCAAGCTAGGGGTGGACAGGACCCCCAACCAGAAGAAGAAAGAGGAGAACTTGAATGGCTATGGCCTTCCTCAACCCCAGGAAATTCTGCCATAGATCTTCCACCTACTGAGAATGTGGAGGATAACACATTGAACCCAGAAGCCACAGAGTTTGTGCCATTCAGTGATGTACCTGAGTGCTGGGAAGATATCCCTGGTCTCTACCCAGAACAAGAAGTAGATGTTCCAGAACCAGAGATGTACCCAGAATGTGTTCCTGAATAAGTTCCAAGAGAGCAGAGAGCTCGCAGAGTTGTGAAGCCTCCCAAGAAGTTAACTTACCCCAAGATGGGAGAAAGTTCAGAGGACTCTGTTACCACAGCAAGGAGAAGTGCTGAAAACCCTGACCCATCCACTGTTTGTTTGGTGGAGGGCAACCCCAGCTCACTCTCTGGCACAGTTAAACAGGTCACCCACACTGAAGTGACCTGTAGACAGGACAGCTCCCCATCTTATGCTAATTGGTGGGAGGCTCCCCTGTCCAAATTATGTGAAAGTGTTGTTCCCGAGAAAGTTTGTAGTTTGAACGCTGTCTTTGGGGACCAAAGATTCAAAGTGGGGGGAGTGTGTAGCGGGGTCGTACCCCTTTTACTGGAAAAGACTACATCCCCCATAATCCCCCAGGCTCCCAGGCTGCTTGCTTCCGCCCGGGAGGCTGCTGGGGGAGGCTATAAAAAGGAAGAGCGGAGACCGCCTCTTCCTCTTGGGACACTTCCTCTTCTGAGGCCGGACAGGACTGGCCTGCCTCTGCTGACGGAGCTTGTGACGCGGAGACTGCAGCCAGCGGAGACACCTGTGCGGACCGGAGCTGAAGGCCTGAAGCCTGGGCCTTGCAGCCGATGGAGTGAGACTCTCACCCCTCAGAGTCCCCAGCAGCGGAGCGGAGACTTCCCCTTACTGTCGGTCGGACGGAGCTGATGACCGGAGTTCAGGGCTGTGACTGAGGAGACCGGACGCCGCCATTGGAGAGACCAGAGCCACCATTAGAGGGACCGGAGCGAAGGGACGGTACCCCAGGATTGGTGAGAGAGCCGGAAGGCTCATCCTGCATGTATACACACACGTTTTATGCCTATTGAACTGCCTAGGCGCAATTTACCTCAGAGCAGCAATGTTACTTTTTGTGGATTACAAAGACACCATTTAAAGCTACATGTGCACCACCTCTACAGATTCATTGCTGGTGAAGAACACTGTACTAGTACAAGGACTGAGCTCTATTACTAGGGATCAGGCCTGGTCCATTAGGTAGGCGCAGATAGATTATTGCACCTCAGGGGTGCATAGCATGCGGTCGCCACACTTGGCGCTCCGTTTTCCCCATTGCTAGTTGATACATATATGTGTACATGTTTAAGTGCATATTGCAGGGACCTGCCAAAGTATTGTAAGTCATATGTTTGATGCATGTTGCTATTCTTTTTCCTTACTGACAAAGTAAAGCCAGTTATTCTTATTTCAGCAGTCTGCTTGTGAGTTCATACCAATTACACTTAGAGTATAAGCTAAGTTTTATGTGCATAGGGACATACCCCTTTACTAACTGTGCCAGAGCGGGTAGAGCCAAATTGCCGGGGGTTGGTGGAGCTGTACTCAGGGACCCAAAACAAACCAGCGGCCCTCTTAACTGGGGGTAGCGCTACATAGAGTTCAACTTTTAAATACACATTTTTTATATCATATCTTACTCTTATTAACCAGTTAACAACCGGCCCATAGCCGAAAAACGGCTACAGGGCGGTTGCTTAACTCTGGGAGGCCGTTAATTAACGGCCTCACAGAATTCTGCTCTTGCGCGCCCCCTGGTGCGCGCACTCGAGAGCATCCATGATCGCCGGGTCCAGCGGACCCGGCGGATCATGGATCACGGTAAACGGCCGCTCATCGCGGCCGTTTACCACGTGATCGCTCCGTCAAATGACGGAGTGATCACATGTAAGCAAACCGGCGTCATTTGATGACGCCGGTTCCTCTCTCCTCCTCTCTCTGTACCGATCGGTACAGTATGAGAGGAGAGGGGGAGGGATCGGTGGCAGCAGTGCTGTGGGCGGGATCTGTAGTGCCCACAGCCTGCTCTGCCACCACCGATCCATCCATCCATCCATGCTCAGCCATCCCTCCATACCCTGCAATACCCAGCAATAGCCTGCAGTATATTGCTGGGTATTGCAGGGTATGGAGGGATGGCTGAGCATGGATGGATGGATTCTCTGCCATACCCCCTATACTGTGCCATACCCCCTATACTGTGCCATACCCCCTATACTGTGCCATACCCCCCAATACTGTGCCATACCCCGCAATACTGTGCCATACCCCGCAATACTCTGCCATACCCCGCAATACTCTGCCATACCCCGCAATACTCTGCCATACCCCGCAATACTCTGCCATACCCCGCAATACTCTGCCATACCCCGCCATACCCTGCGATACTCTGCCATACCCTACGATGCTCTGCCATACCCTGCGATACTCTGCCATACCCTGCGATACTCTGCCATACCCTGCGATACTCTGCCATACCCTGCGATACCCTGCAATACCCTGCGATACCCTGCGATACTCTGCGATGCTCTGCCATACCCTGCGATGCCCTGCGATACCCTGCGATACTCTGCGATACCCGGCGATACTCTGCGATACTCTGCCATACCCTGCGATACTCTGCCATACCCTGCGATACTCTGCCATACCCTGCGATACTCTGCCATACCCTGCGATACTCTGCCATACCCTGCGATACCCTGCCATACCCTGCCATACCCTGCGATGCTCTGCCATACCCTGCGATACCCTGCGATACCCTGCGATACTCTGCAATACCCGGCGATACTCTGCGATGCTCTGCCATACCCTGCGATACCCTGCGATACTCTGCAATACCCGGCGATACTCTACCATACCCTGCGATACTCTGCAATACCCGGCGATACTCTGCAATACCCGGCGATACTCTGCCATACCCTGCAATACCCAACAATACCCTGCGATACTCGCTACGATCAAAGCCAGGATCGTTTTTTTTTTTTATTTCAGGCTTTCCAGCCTAGAGGTGAGATGTGGGGTCTTATTGACCCCATATCTCACTGTAAAGAGGACCTGTAATGCCATATTCCTATTACAAGGGATGTTTACATTCCTTGTAATAGGAATAAAAGTGATCAAAAAAAATTTTTGGGGGAAAAAAAGTGTCAAACTAAAATAAATAAAGTAAAATGAACAATAAAATATATATATTTTTTTTTTAAAGCGTCCCTGTCCCCGTGTGCTCGCACGCAGAAGCGAACGCATACGTAAGTCCCGCCCACATATGAAAACGGTGTTCAAACCACACATGTGAGGTATCGCTGCGAACGTTAGAGCGAGAACAATAATTTTGGTCCTAGACCTCCTCTGTAACTCAAAACATGTAACCAGTAAACAAAATTAAAGCCTATGGGGATTTTTAAGTAGCGAAGTTTGGCGCCATTTCACGTGTGTGCAATTTTGAAACGTGACATGTTGGGTATCTATTTACTCGGCGTAACTTCATCTTTCACATTATGCAAAAACATTGGGCTAAATTTACAGTTTTGTTTTTTGTAAAGCACAAAACATTTTTTTTCCAAATAAAACACGTTCGAAAAATTGCTGCGCAAGTACCGTGCTAGATAAAAAGTTGCAACGACCGCCATTGTATTCTCTAGGGTCTTTGCTAAAAAAACATATATAATATTTTGGGGTTCTATGTAATTTTCTAGCAAATAAATGATGATTTTTACATGTAGGAGAGAAATGTCAGAATTGTCCTGGGTGCTCCAGAACACCTGATGGTGCTCCCTGCATGTTGGGCCTCTGTACGTGGCCACGCTGTGTAAAAGTCTCACACATGTGGTATCGCCATACTCAGGAGTAATAGCAGAATGTGTTTTGGGGTGTAATTTGTGGTATGCATATGCTGTGTGTGAGAAATAACCTGCTAATATGACAATTTTGTGAAAAAAAAAAAAAATTAAAAAAAATCTTGATATTGCAAAGAATTGTGGGAAAAAATGACAACTTCAAAAAACTCACCATGCCTCTTTCCAAATACCTTGGAATGTCTTCTTTCCAAAAAGGGGTCATTTGGGGGGTATTTGTACTTTTATGGCATGTTAGGGTCTCAAGAAATGAGCCGTCAGTACTTCAGGTGTGATAAATTTTCAGATATTGGCACCATAGCTTGTGGACTCTATAACTTTCACAAAGACCAAATAATATACCCCAATTTGTACTTATTTTTACCAAAGATATGTAGCAGTATAAATTTTGGCCAAAATTTATCAAGAAAAATTACAAATTTGCTAAATTTTATAACAAAAACGAAGAAAAATTCATTTTTTTTACTGAATTTTCAGTCATTTTTCTTTTATAGCGCAAAAAATAAAAAACCCAGAGGTGATTAAATACCACCAAAAGAAAGCTCTATTTGTGTGAAAAAAAGGACAAAAATTTCATATGGGTACAGTGTTGTATGAATGAGTAATTGTCATTCAAAGTGTGAGAGCACCGAAAGCTGAAAATTGGTCTGGTTATTAAGGGTGTTTAAGTGCCCAGTGGTCAAGTGGTTAACTATTGCTTGACCATAATGATTATTACTACATATGCCAATTAATCTCAATAATATGAAAATATGGGTGAATATCAACATTCTAGTACATGTTCCATGCATCCTCATGCAGGCAGTCCCTGTCCCACGGATGTCAATTGGGCTGCACGGACACTACTCCACATGCCCACAGTTTAGTGCACCCCATGGGAAAAGGACCTTAATATTGCTTGCCCTTTTTTTCTAACCAAGAAACCAAAGGTATGTTTAGTTGTGCGGCAGCACTGCCATACACTTTGAAAAGCGACTCACATTCAGCACACTTTTCAGAGGTGTTTGACAGGCATTGAACAGACAATATGACGCCACCTCTCAGCCTGTTTTAAACCCAAAAAATGCCAAACCATTGTATCCCAACCATGAGCATTGCACACAGTTACAGCATGCCACTATTCTCTTGAGGGCCGGTTCACTGCTGCGCTGCGGGAACCCTGCGAATCCACTGCGGGTTCGTATTGCATGTTTCCTGGCGGCAGTTCACACTGCCCTATGCAACCTGCTGGGAGTGTCAGGTAAAAGTTAATGACACCCCCAAATCAGTTTGCAGATCGCAGTGCGATTTTCAAACTCGGACAGGACACCCATGCGATCCGATTCTGCGGTGGACAAAAAAATGGGTCCTGTGCGAGTTTGTTGCAAATTCAGCCATACTATCTTTATGGCTGAAATCGCATCGCACCAGTGTGAACCGGTGTTGTGTCAAATACTGTCCCCTGTCAGATAGTGTCTGCCCTGTACTGCGCTTGCGCAGTACGAAGGACAAGGAGACGCCGAAGGTCTCCGAAAATGAACGGCGCCTGTGAGTCCAGGTTCAAGCCCCACCATCCAAGTGGACATAGAGTTAGAATAAAAAATACCTGAGCGAAGCGAGGCCATGCTCGAAGCGAGCCCGCAAGGGGCCCTGTTACTTTGTGCTACCGTATGTCCACTTGGATGGTGGGGCTTGCACCTGGACTCTTCTTCTTCGGAGACTTTCAGAGTCTCCTTGTCCTTACGCAGTACGGGGCGGACACTATCCGATGGGGGGACAGTTTTTGGCAGAACACCAGTTCACACTGCTGCGATGCGGGAACCCTGCGAATCCACTGAGGGTTCCCGCATCGCATGTTTCCCAGCGGCAGTTCACACTGCCCTATGCGAACTGCTGGGAGTGTCAGGTAAAAGTTAATGACACCCCCAAATCAGTTTGCATATCGCAGTGCAATCTGCAAACTCGGACAGGAATCGGATTGCATCGGTGTGAACACCCATGCGTTCTGATTCTGCTGCAGACAAAAAAAAGGTCATGTGTGAGTTTGATGCAAATTCAGCCATCTTTATGTCTGAAATCACATCGTACAGAGATTGCATGTGATTTTCACTGCAGTGTGGTGCGAATCACATCCGATCTCCGACATCGCACCAGTGTGAACCGGCCCTAAATGTGTGTTGTGACCACGATGCTTCAACAGGCCAGGATGACCCAACTCCCACACATGCGTACAGGGGTCACTTTGTCTTGGCACTTAAGTGTACAATTATCAGAGATAATTTATCTAATTTCAGTTCTCAGAGAAAAATCTTCTCCTCTGGCACCCTGTTTATGAAGCCAAGGACATTTGTTCTCAGTAGGAGAAGAGAGAAGTTTTTCCTCTGAGTACACCTGAGATCTGAGTAGGAGGGGGAGGAGGGGCTGCCTGTGATCTCCTGAGACATCTGTGGTGATTACAGAGCAGCTGAGTTTTAAAAGTGAAACCAAAGTAAAAATGACCGTGTGATTACATGAAAATTTAATGTTTTAACTAATTTTGGCACATTCTTTAAATGTGTGTTTTGGCCCTTTTTTATTGCTTATTTTGGCATTATTTACACACATTTTGCAGTTTTTTTAACATGCATCTGGCCGTGTTTTTTTTTGGTGCATTTTGGCACTTTTTTAAACACACATTTTGGCACAGGTTATTTTAACATGCACTTTGGTGTGGTTTGTAATGCACATTTTGGTGCTCCTTTTAGCATGTAGTTTGACACTTTTTTAACCACTTGCCGACCGCTGCACGCCGATGTACGTCCCTACTTTGGGGACGGATATCATTGTTATGGCAGCAGCTAGCTGCCATAACCTCGGTATCCCCGTGTTCGGTCGGCTACAAGATAAAAGTGGTCTCTGCTGCGGTTTCGCCGCAAGATCACTTTTATCGGTGACGGGAGAGGCCCCCCTCCCGCTGTGATCCGGTGCCCTCCGTCGCTTACCGTAGCTGTCGGCAGCGGCGGAGGCGATCATGTCTGTCCCCTGAGCTGACATGGAGACGAATGAGGGCAAGATGGCCCCCACCCGTCTCGATGACACTGCAGGGCGGAAGCGACGCCAAAACATCACTTCCCCCCATAGCTCTTAAAGGGCCAATTTATTTTGTTTATTTTTTTAAATGACAATTTTTTTGTATTGCATTTTAGTGTAAAAGCATGACAGGACCTCTTAAATATAAGCTCTGGTGGTCAAAAAGACCTCAGATCTCATACTTACACTAAAATGCAATAAAAAAATAAATAACTAAAATTCTCCTTTTAAGAGCTATGGGTGGCAGTGATGTTTGAGGTCGCTTCTGCCCTCCCATGCCTTGGAGCCGAGCGGGGGCCATCTTCCCCTCAGTCGGCAGTTAGGCATCCACGGGAGAGGACGCGATCGTCTCCGCCGCTACTGGCAGAGACAACCGGAGTGCGTTGGGAGGGGGGGCACTCCGCTGAGGAAATGACTTTTATCCCAAAGAGAAACGCACGCTGTTCCCCCGAAAATACTGGGGTTATGGCAATTAGCTGCTGCCATAACCACGGTATTTAATGTCAAAGTACCAACATATGGGTACAGTGATTTGCGTGAAGTGGTTAACATGCATTTTGGTTTGTTTTTTATGCGTATTTTGGCAAACAGCACATTTGTTAGCCACTTTTGGGGTGCCATTAACAATTAATGCCACCGCAAGCATATCATGCATTTTGCATGTTTTTTCTGGAATGAACATAAAAACGCAGGTAAAACATGAGACAAAATACATGTTAAAAGAAGCACCAAAATGCACATAAAAATGTGCTAAAATGCGTTTTAACAAACAAGCCAAAATGTGTGTTAAAAAAAGCAGCTAAAAGTACACCAAAAACTGTACCAAAATGCGCACAAAAAAGGCCCAAAAAGCCAAATTAAAAAAATATATATTTTATAGCATGGGGCATGGTGCATTTTTTTCAATGCACATTTTGGCACGTTGTTAGTGTATTTGTCAAATTCTGCCTACAATTCTGCATTTCTCAGATGTCATCTGTGTAAAAGTAAATGACAGAAGGATGTGTCCTGTATGAGAAGCGAAGAACATGTTCTCCACTCTTCATCTCAGCTTCATAAACTGGCACACCTGAGAGATCAGCGGTGATCATCAGGATCTCGGCTCTTCTCTGCTTGATAAACGCACACCAGAGACATGCGTGTCTCAGTGTACACAAATGCTGACAGGCTGGAAGGGGCAATTATCCCATCTGTCCTCCGTTCTTCATTTTTTATTTTGCTTTCAATTTTTGACTTGTTCATATTATATGTGGTGATCTGCTTTTTTCTGTGACTGGATAAGCATTGTTTACTATGTACCCAGTGCACACCACAATGCTGCTGTGATGTGCATTGCAGAAGGGTGCAACGCATTGGATGGCACCGCATGTCATCGCACATCAGCGAAACGCACTAAAAACTGCATCACACGTGCTGTCAGGAGTGAGGAGAGCTAAGTATGAACAATGATTGCTCTCCTCACTCAGGCAGTCCCATCCCCCCACAGTTAGAATCACTCCCTAGAACACATAATTAACCCCTTGATTGCCCCCTACTGTTAACCCCTTCCCTGCCAGTGATATTTACACAGTAATTAGTGCATTTTTATAGCACGGATCGCTGTATAAATGCCAATGGTCCCAAAAATGTGCCAAAAGTGTCCGATCTGTCCGCCATTATGTCACAGTTCCGATTAAAAGTCTGTGATCATCGCCATTACTAGTAAAAAAAAATAATAATAAAAATGCCATAAATCTATATCCTATAACTTTTGCGAAAACCAATCAATATACGCTTATTGCGATTTTTATTACCAAAACTATGTAGAAAAATACACATTGGCCTAAACTGAGGAAAAAAATTGCTTTTTTTTTTTTTTTTTTTAAATCGGGATATTTATTATAGCAAAAAGTACAAAATATTGTGTTTTTTTTTTTTTCAAAATTGTTGCTCTTTTTTTGTTTATAGCGCAAAAAATAAAAACCGCAGAGATGATCAAATACCACCAAAAGAAAGCTCTATTTATGGGAAAAAATTTTGTTTGGGTCCAACTTTGCACGACCGCGCAATTGTCAGTTAAAGCGACGCAAGGCCGTAGCGCTAAAAATGGCCAGGTCAATGAGCAGCCAAATCTTCCGGGGCTGAGGTGGTTAAATATGAAATACCTTTATTTTTTATTTTTGGGGCTACACTCACACCTAAGGCCCCTTTCACACCGCTGCGTCTTTTTCTGCGACTTTGGACATCAGAGTC
Source organism: Lithobates sylvaticus (assembly GCA_028564925.1). Taxonomy (NCBI): domain Eukaryota; kingdom Metazoa; phylum Chordata; class Amphibia; order Anura; family Ranidae; genus Lithobates; species Lithobates sylvaticus. The sequence goes on along the minus strand of CM053028.1, from coordinate 507,337,472 downwards.
ACATGACATGGTTCACAATGATAACCATTGCTATCTGTGTGACTTCAAAGTAGCCCCTGTACTTCTTTGGTCCGACTTTCATGCGAGTTGAGGTCCATAGACCTCAAGTTTACACAGACATTCCCTGAAATCGCACAACTTTCAAGTCGTGGCAATGTGAAAGGGGCCTAAGTGTCACGTTTTCAAGTGTTGTTTTTTTTTTTGTGTTCTATGGAGCAGAATTGCATGTTTTTGTAGCTTTTGTAAGGGTGTTAGGCCTGATTCACACTTGGCAGGTGGCAGTTTGCATATTGCAGGTGCATTTTGTGTTTTTCAATACACATCTTAAAACCATTGAAGTCCTATGGAGAAAAAAAAAACCTGGCTCTTTCCATAAAATGCACAGATGTGAACTACATCCATAGGAAACCATGTTAAATGGACTGTAGTGTGTTTCTGCAAAACTAAAAATGCACAAAAAAATGCATAGGTGTGAACCAGGCGTTTTTCTGAAAAAGGGGCGGAGAGCTCCTTTTTAAGCAGAAATTATGCGACAAAACGCTCGAAAAAAAGCTCATGTTGTGGTTTTCAGGCATTTCCATTGAAGTCTATGGGGACATAAACGCTCTGCCAGAAAAGTGTCTCATTTACTTTTTTGAGCAACAGGCGTTTTAACTACAAGTGACAGGACACTCATATGTGAACAAGGGCTATTGAAAACAATAGGTTGTTGAGCGTTTTTGAGCTTTGAGCTACATGCTACAAAACTCTCGAGTGAACAGGGCCTGAATGAATCCTTGTCTAGGCAAAGATCACACGTCCAGCCACCCATTACTTCCCTAGGATGTGTATTGCACATCCCAGTAGGTAGCAATTTGATGTTTCAGCAGGCAGTCATACGCAAACCCACAGCATGTCCGCGTATGCACGGTCTACCACAGTTTATGGGTACTGGCAGGGAACCACAGCCGTGTGCGCATGCATAGAGGAGCTTGTGTGTGCACAGATGAGCTGCGTATCTATCAGGTCCCATAGACCTGGCAGAAACCTGTGGCATGTCTACGCATGTACAGGATCTCCGTTCAGCCTAGGTTCACATATGTGCGATGTGGGAACTAGCGTGATTACTGTGCCGGTTCCTGCAGTTCACACTGCCCTCTGCGAACTGCCGCGGGTGTCAATACATTGTTAATTACACCCCCCGATAGGTTCACAGATCGCAGTGCGAACTGTGAACTTGCACATAAATCAGATTGCATAGGTGAGAACACCCATGCGATCCAATTATGGTTTGGGGGAAAAAAGTCCCTGCACTATTAGGCCCCTTTCACACTGGGGCGGTGCGGGTGCCGGCGGTAAAACAACACTATTTTTAGCATCGGTATTCAGCTGCTAGCAGGGGCGGTTTAACCCCCCTGCTAGCGGCCTAGAAAGGGTTAAAACCACTGCAAAGTGCTGTTGCAGCAGCGCTTTGCCGGCGGTATAGGCGCGCTGCCCCATTCATTTGAATGAGCAGGAGCGGTGAAGGAGCGGTATACACACTGCTCCTTTACTGCTCCAAAGATGCTGCTAGCAGCTTTTATTTTTTACCGTCCTGCCAGCGCACCGCACCAGTGTGGCCCTCTGGCTTTCACACTGGAGTGTGAGGAGCGGCTCTTTCAGGGCGCTTTGCAAGCATTATTTTTAGTGCTGTAGTGCCTGCAAAGCGCCCCAGTGTGAAAGGGGTCTAATTGTGCAAATCTAGTGCGAGTTCAGTTATACAACTGTATGGCTGAACTCGCACTGAACAGACATCACATGTGATCGGCACCTGTGGTGCCGGTGCGAATCACATGCGATGTCTGAGATCGCACATATGTTAACCTAGGCTCAAGATGGTGGTGAGGGATCAGAGCAGATGGAAGGAAGACAATGCTGGACTCCTTGGACAAGTGGTTTCTTTTTTTTATTTACAGATACAATCATCGTGATTAGAAATACAACTTTGGCTAGGTGGGATGAAGGTCATTGTTGTAGGCCTCATTCACACAGCTGTACCGATCTGTACCCCAGTGTGCAGCCACCTTGGATGTAGAAGGTTCTGGTGAAATCAATGACAGGAGGCCATCTGCACAGACCAGCATGGACCTCCACTCACATCCTGGAGTGTATATCTGTGCGGGTCCAATGCCTGGATCAGGACACGTTCTCATCCATACATTGGACCCACACAGATGTACACATCAGGATACACATGGAGGTCTGTGCACCTGTCATTGATGTCACTGTACAGAACACATGTACATCGCAGACAGCCGAAGATAACGCTTAGCACAAGTGTACAGATCAGTATACCCAGGCATCCACGGGAGAGGATGCGATCATCTCCGCCACTACTGGCGGAGACAACCGGAGCGCGGCAGATGGGGGGGGGGGCACTCCGTAGCAATCTGCCGAGGAGACGACTTTTATCCTAAAGAGAAACGCACAATGTTCCCTAAAAAAAAATTGTGGTTATGGCAGCTAGCTGCTGCCATAACCACGGTATTTAACGTCAAAGTACTAACATACAGGTACAGTGATTTGCGTGAAGTGGTTAACATGCATTTTGGTTTGCTTTTTATGCGTATTTTGGCAAACAACACATTTGTTAGCCACTTTTGGGGTGCCATTAACAATAAATGCCACCTCAGGCATATTATGCATTTTGCATGTTTTTCTGGAATGAGCACAAAAACGCAGGTAAAACATGAGCCAAAATACATGTTAAAAAAGCACCAAAATGCACGTAAAAATGTGCTAAAATTTGTTTTAAAAAACAAGTCAAAATGTGTGTTAAAAAAGCAGCAAAAAGTACACCAAAAACTGTACCAAAATGCACACAAAAAAGGCCCAAAAAGCCAAATTGAAATTTTTTTGGGCATGAGGCATTGTGCATTTTTTCAATGTGCATTTTGGCACGTTGGTATTGTATTCGTCAAATCACAAAATGTGTGGCAAAATGTATGTCTGCTAACTGCATTTGAGGTGTTCAGCCTACAATTGTGCATTGCTCAGATGTGAATGGGTCCTAAAAGAAAATAAATTATAACTATACTGTGTGTGTGTGTGTATATATATATATATATATATATATATATATATATATATATATATATATATATATACACAGTATATATAAAACACATATATACAAACAGAAACATATATATTTATATCAATGTTTAAGCTTGCTACTGCTGATATTAGGAAGAAAGAGGCCTCGTTCCTCACATCACAGAAACTTCTCAGTCATATTCTCCACCTCTGAGGTATAGAATCTGGGACAGAGATATTTTACAGAGATGACCAGTGAGATCTTCAGATCTCACCTTCACAAACTGGTCATCTGTGTAAAAGTAAATGACAGAAGGATGGTCCTGTATGAGAAGCGAAGAACATGTTCTTCACTCTTCATCTCAGCTTCATAAACTGGCACACCTGAGAGATCAGCGGTGATCATCAAGATCTCGGCTCTTCTCTGTTTGAGAAACGCACACCAGAGACATGCGTGTCTCAGTGTACACAAATGCTGACAGGCTGGAAGAGGCAATTATCCCATCTGTCCGCCGTTCTTCATTTTTTATTTTGCTTTCAATTTTTGACTTGTTCATATTATATGTGGTCATCTGCTTTTTTCTGTGACTGGATAAGCATTGTTTACTATGTACCCAGTGCACACGACAATGCTGGTGTGATGTGCATTGCAGAAGGGTGCAACACATTGGATGGCACTGAATGTCATCGCACATCAGCGAAACGCACTAAGGCTGCTTTCACACTGGGGCGTTGGCTTTACCGTAGTTTTAGTGGCGCTATTCGGCCACTAGCGGGGCACTTTAAACCCCCACTAGCGGCCGAAAAAAGGGTTAAAAGCGCCACTGCCCATTGATTTCAATGGGTAGCGGTGTATACACCGTTCCTTCAGCACTGCAAAGATGCTGCTTGCAGGACTTTTTTTTACTGTCCTGCAAGCGCACCGCTCCAGTGTGAAAGCACTCGGGCTTTCTCACTGAAGTGAGAGGAAAGGCACGTTATTTTTAGCGATATAGCGCCTGTAAAGCCCCTCAGTGTGAAAGCAGCCTAAAACCTGCATCACACTACTCCCCTACTACTTCAAAAATGTGCCAAAAATGTCTGATCTGTCCGCCATAATGTTGCAGTCCCAATATAAATCTGTGATCACCAGCATTACTAGTTAAAATAATAAAAATGCCATAAATCTTTCTATGCTATAACTTTTGCGCAAACCAATCAATATACACTTATTGCAATTTTTATTACCAAAAATATGTAGAAGAATACATATCGGCCTAAACTGAGGAAAACATGTGCTTTTTTAAAAAGAATATTGGGGCTATTATAGCAAAAAGAAAAAAAAAATTGTCGCACTTTTTTGTTTATAGTTTAAAAAATGTAAACCGCACAGATGATCAAATACCACCAAAATAAAGCTCTATTTGTGGGAAAAAAAGGTCATCAATTTTGTTTGGGTACAGCGTCGCACGACCGCTCAATTGTCAGGTAAATTGACACAGTGCCGTATCGCAAAAAATGGCCTGGTCATTGAGCAGCCAAATCTTCCGGGGCTGAAGTGGTTAAATATAAAATACCTTTTTTTTTTTTTTTTGAGGCTACATTCACACCTTAGGCCCCTTTCACATTGCTGTGACTTTTCCTGCGACTTTGGACATCAGAGTCACATGACATGATTCCCAATGATAACCATTGATATCTGTGGGACTTCAAAGTAGTCCCTGTACTTCCTTGGTCTAACTTTCATGCGAGTTGAGGTCTATGGACCTCCAGTTTACACAAGCATTCCCTGAAATCGCACAATTTTCAAGTCGTGGCAATGTGAAAGGGGCTAAGTGTCATGTTTTCAAGTGTTTTTTTTGCATTCTTTGGAGCAGAATTGCATGTTTTTGCAGCTTTTGTAAGGGTGTTAGGCCTGATTCACGCAAGTTGCAGTTTGCAGGTGCATTTTGTGTTTTTCAATACACACATTAAACCATTGAAGTCTATGGCGAAAAATAAAAAAAAGAGTTCTTTCCATAAAATGCACAGATGTGAACTACATCCATAGGAAACCATGTTAAATGGAATGTAGTGTGTTTCTGCAAAACTGAAAATGCACAAAAAAATGCATAGGTGTGAACCAGGCCTAAGTCAACTAAAAGGTATGGAGTTCTGCTGAAAAAGGGGCGGAGAGCTCCTTTTGAAGCAGAAATCATACAACAAAACGCTCGAAAAAAAGCTCATGTTGCGATTTTCAGACATTTCCATTGCAGTCTACGGTGACATAAACGCTCTGCCAGAAAAGTGGCTCATTTACTTTTTTGAGCAACAGGCGTTTTAACTACAAATGACAGGACACTCAGATGTGAACAAGGGAGATTGAAAATAATAGGTTGTTGAGCGTTTTTGAGCTTTGAGCTACATGCTACAAAACTCTCGAGTTAACTGGGCCTGAATGAATCCTTGTCTAGGCAAAGATCACACGTCCAGCCACCCATTACTTCCCTAGGATGTGTAATGCACATCCCAGTAGGTAGTAATTTGATGTTTCAGCGAGCAATCATAGCATGTCCGCGCATGCACGGTCTACCCCAGTTTTTGGGTACTGGCAGGGAACCACAGCAGTGTGCGCATGCATGGAGGAGCTTGTGTGTGCACAGATGAGCTGCGTATCTATCAGGTCCCATAGACCTGGCAGAAACCTGTGTCATGTCTACGCATGTACAGGATCTCCGTTCAGCCTAGGTTCACATATGTGCGATGTGGGAACTAGCGTGATTACAGCACCATTTCCTGCATCACTCCTCTCCTGCAGGCAGGTCACACTGCCCTCTGCGAACTGCCGCGTGTGTCAATACATTGTTACTGACACCCCCAGACCGGTTCACAGATCGCAGTGCGAACTGTGAACTCGCACATGAATCAGGTTGCATAGGTGAGAACACCCATGCGATCCAATTCTGGTGCGGGGGGAAAAAGTCCCTGCACTATTAGGCCCCTTTCACACTGGGGCGGTGCGGGAGCGGGCGGTATTTTTAGCGCCGTTTTAGCGTCGGTATTTTGCCGCTAGCAGGGGTGGTTTTACCCTCCTGCTAGTGGCCGAGAAAGGGTTAAAACCAGCACTTTGCTGGCGGTATAGCCGTGCTGCCTCCTTCATTTGAATGGGCAGGAGCGGTATACACACGGCTCCTTCACTGCTCCAAAGATGCTGCTAGCAGGACTTTTTTTACCGTCCTGCCAGCGCGCCGCACAAGTGTGAAATCCCTCTGGCTCTCACACTGGAGTGTGAGGAGCGGCTCTTTCAGGGCGATTTGCAAGCGCTATTTTTAGTGCTGTAGTGCCTGCAAAGCGCCCCAGTGTGAAAGGGGTCTAATTGTGCAAATCTAGTGCGAGTTCAGTTATACAACTGTATGGCTGAACTCGCACTGCACAGACATCACAAGTGATCGGCACCTGCGGTGCGGATGCGAATCACATGCGATGTCTGAGATCGCACATATGTTAACCTAGGCTCAAGATGGTGGTGAGGGATCAGAGCAGATGGAAGGAAGACAATGCTGGACTCCTTGGACAAGTGTTTTCTTTTTTTTATTTACAGATACAATCATCGTGATTAGAAATACAACTTTGGCTAGGTGGGATGAAGGTCATTGTTGTAGGCCTCATTCACACAGCTGTACCGATCTGTACCCCAGTGTGCAGCCACCTTGGATGTAGAAGGTTCTGGTGAAATCAATGACAGGAGGCCATCTGCACAGACCAGCATGGACCTCCACTTACATCCTGGAGTGTATATCTGTGCGGGTCCAATGCCTGGATCAGGACACGTTCTCATCTGTACATTGGACCCACACAGATGTACACATCAGGATACACATGGAGGTCTGTGCACCTGTCATTCATGTCACTGCACAGAACACATGTACATCGCAGGCAGCCGAAGATAACGCTTAGCACAAGTGTACGGCTCAGTATATCCATGTGAATGAGGTCCTCAGATACAATCACACAAGATACATTGGGGTTACACTGCTAGATATTTCCAGCACAGTCAGGGCAATGCGCCTTGTTTATTAGGGTATCAGATCACCCTATAACATTGCTGTGGTGTGTGCATAAAAACATGAAATGCATGCAATGCTTTTTTTTTTTCTAGCTCAGCGGGTTGCAAATATAAACCACCGTATTATAATTGTATTGTAATGTCACTCTTGTCATTTTCAAATCAGTGCATTGGCACTATTGATGAACTAAAACTGGAGAATGCAAAATCGGGTGCAGCTGTGCATGGTGGCCAACCTCTAACTTCAGCTGGTTTAATTAAGCTGTGACAAAAAGAAAAATCTCATTGGTTTCTATTCAGAGCTGATCAGATTTTGCACTCTTCAGTTTCTGTAAACCAACCCCCATGTCTCCCAGCATAGAGCAGCAGGTGTGTGATTAGCACAGCTGGTTGGTGTGAACGAGCTGCAAGTCCTGTGCTGATTGGACACACCTGATAGGGAGGCGGGGTTTGGGCTATAACTTCCTGGGGAAGAGGGAGGGGCAGTTGATGTCAGTGTGAGAAGATGCTGAGTGTGTTTGTAGGATAGAGGAAAACTTCTAAGAGTCAGTTCAGGGAAAGGAGTTGCTTTACTTTAAAGATATTTTAGTGTTTGCAATAGAGAGAAGAGATATCAGTATAGAAATGATCTATTATTGAGGATAAAGATGAAGTAGGGATTGATGTAATCTACAGATAATAGATCCAGAAGAGGCCGGCTCACACATGGCACTTTTTTTTATTTTTACTTCAATGTCACAAAATGACAACTTTTTGTATATCAGTTGGCTGAAAAACACATTTTTGTTGTGTGAATTGTGCTTTTTTACGCAATGCACTTTGTCATAAACGGGAGAACTATTTCCATTTGTCCTGCCACTTAGCTTGCATTGATCAATACAACAGGACACTTGTGGTGTGAAGAAACACACAATGTATACAGCATGTTTAAAAAAAGCCTCCTACTCTACTTGGAGCTCTAGATGAACATTTTCAGGGCTCTCACAGGCATTGGAGATAGTGGGTTGGGTCACATGCCTAACACCACACAAACTGATTATAATGTGGAGTGAATAGAGGTGTATACACACTGCATTGTTCGCTTTGCCTTGAATTGTGGGGATGCAAAACCAATGTTACTGTTTAGGAGGATTGATGCTTTGCCTCCATTCTTTTATTAAAACATGCAGGAAACACAATGTCCTTTCACACTATAGGCATTTTGCAGGTGCTAAAGGGATAAAAAATAGCGTCTGTAAGGCCTCATGTACACAGCTGCAGTTAAACGGACGTTCAGAGGCGGTTGGATGCTTTTTTTCAGCTGCCCCTGAACTCATCCAATGTTTTATGTGTACATGTACAAAGGTCCGTCTAATGTCGTTTTTATACAGTTGCGTTTATAGGCTTTCTTTGAAAGCAAAAAATTTAATTCAGATGCCAAATGCGCTAACTCACATTTAGCCACGTTTCGTTTAGAGGCATTTTACATTTTTGTCTATTTAAAAAAAAAAAAAAAAAACGCTTGTAAATGCAAACGCAGCATGTGAAAGCGGCAAAACGAAAATGTTTATAGGTGGGTTATTATCTGTCAAGTTAAATCGTTCAGGAGAGGTTGAAAAATGTCCGTGTACATTAAACCTGAAAAACGCCTCCCCTGCAGCCCCAATGGGAAAGCCGGTGTGCTTTCCCACTGGAACAGTGCGTTTGCAGGACGTTAGAAAGTCCTGCAAGCAGCATCTTTGGAGCGGTGGAGGCGCTGTGTAATCACCGCTCCTAAAATGCCCTGCCCAATGAAATGACTGGGCAGCGCTGCTTAAGTATTATGCGGCATTAACCCTTTGGCCGCTAGCGGGGGGTTAAAAGTGCCCCGCTAGTAGCCGAGTAGCGCTGCTAAAACTACGGTAAAGCGATGCTTAAAATAACAGCGGTTTACTGCCAGTGTGAAAAAGGGTTCTAAATGTGCTTACGATGGTTAAGGCACAGTTGCAAATAATTAATGATTACTTCCCATGTGCAACTTAGCAGTCTATAAGGCCTCTTTCACACTGGGGCTTTTTTCAGGCGCTTTAGCGTTAGAAAAAGCGCCTGTAAAACGCTTGAAAGAAGCCTCATCTGCAATTCCAATGTGAAAACTCAAGTGCTTTAGGAGCCCTTTCACACTGCCAGCGCCCGAAAAACTAGCAGCGCTTTACCAGCGCTTTTCGAGCGATAGTGGGGCGATTTTAACCCCTGCTAGTGGCCAAAAAAGGGTTAAAAGCGCCCACAAAGCGCTGCTGCTACAAGCGTTTTTCAGGCGCTTCCCATTGATTTCAATGGGAAGAGGCGCTTTAGGAGCGGTGTATTCACCGCTCCAAAAGCGCTGCAAAGAAGCTGCTTGCAGGACTTTTTCTGACACCCTGCCAGCACAGCGCCTCAGTGTGAAAGCACTCGGGCTTTCACATTGGGATTGCAGTTGCAGCTTCTTTCAGGCGCTTTACAGGCGCTTTTTTTAACGCTAAAGCGCCTGAAAAATGCCATAGTGAGAAAGGGGTCTCAGTGTGAAAGCACTCGGGCTTTCACATTGGGATTGCAGTTGCGGCTTCTTTCAGGCGCTTTACAGGCGCTTTTTTTAACGCTAAAGCGCCTGAAATACGCCCCAGTGTGAAAGGGGTCTAAGGGCTTTGTTCGCACCACAGATCCCTTCTGGATGCGTTTCTGCATGTGAGTTTTTGATGCATTCCTGTGCGTTTTACCACAGTTCAGTGCAGGAAAAATTCAGCATGTTCTATTTTGTTTCTGGTACGCCCTGGAACTGACTGCACTGGTGTGAACTGTCATTGGAACCCATATAACTTGGAGAAGAAAAACACTGGACTGCATTTGGTGTGAACTGGCCCTTAGAGTCCACACCATAGAAACGCAGTCCGGATGTATTTCTGCATGTGTCTTAACGCAGTTTTGATGCATTCCAGTGGCTTTTTTTTTTTTTTTTCTTTTACCTTAAAGAAATTCCAGCACAGTTAAGTGCAGTCTGGAACTGACCACACTGGTGTGATCTAAACCATTGGAACCCATATAACCTACTATCAATGGAGGAAATAAAACGCACTGGACTGCATGTGGTGTGAACTGGCCCTGAGGGGGCAATTCACACTATAGAAATGCAGATCGAATGAATTACCGCATGCACATTTTTAACGCGCTTTTAAAGCATTCCAGTACGTTTTTTTTTTTTTTTATCCTTTTTTTCTTCACCTTAAATGGAGATATGCATTCCAGTGCTTTTTTGATGCATTTTACCACATACCAGCACAGTTCAGTGCAGAAAAAAATGCAGCATGTTCTTCTTTTTCAGGACCTGCAACACACTGGAACTAACTGCATTGGTGTGAACTATGCAATTGAAAACCATATAACCTACTTTCTATACGTCTCTGATGCAGAAAAATATGCACTGGACTGCATGTGCTGTGAACCAGCGGTAAGGCTGGGTTCACACTTATGCAATGACAATCATCACATGTGATTTGCACCGCATTGCTGTGCAGATCTCGAGCGATGCAAAATTAGCTATACAAAATGTGTGGCTGAAATCTCATTGGATTCACACCAAAATGGTGCAGGAGCCATAAAATGCACAGATGTGAACTTGACCCGTAGGAAACCATGTTAAATGGACTGTAGTGTGTTAATTCAAAACTGAAATCACACTAAAAAATGCATAGGTGTAAACTAGGCCTTAAGATGAGGAACTCTGATGTTGTAGGTACGTGACTTTAAAAAGTATTAACCACAGACAGCCAGGCAATCAGCATTTTCAGAGTGTTAGTAATAGCAGCCCTAATATTTATTTATTGAACTCTGACAGATGTATGTTTCAATATTTTTTTTTTTTTGGAAAAATCTTTTTGAGTTTTCAGTTATATGCAAAACTTGCCCGTGCAGGGCCAAGCCTCATGTTACAGCAACATACCACAACATGGTTTCAATATACAACTTAACACAATTAACTATACTACAACCCCAATGTGGGGAGAGGTTCCAGTGTGGGGGGAATCTGTGCTCAAACTGGTGTTGTCAGGAGAAAACAGTATGAGAATATCTGGGTTCAGTTCACTTTAAAACACATTGCTACTCCTAGATCTTGCTTGCTGCTTGTGCCACACAATCTCCACTCTATTTTCAGATGATTATACCCAAATAGGTAAAATGATTAACCCACTTTAGCGGGCGAGAGCGGGGTGAGGAGGACCTAGCCTCTTCGTTCACTGGAAATAGCTGGGATTTGTGCCAATTCATGTTTCAGTATTTTTATGTACAGTATTTAAATGGAGTCTTTATCGACTGGAGTAGTGCCCAGGCCTCATCTTTCCATAATAGCCCAGGCAATGTCTTATGGACAAATTCTTCAGGGTAAATGTTAGTATTACTATAAATTTTATATAATCTTATTTCATTCTAAATTTTTATTGGAGGATTTTCAGAAGTAAAAAGCTGTACATCAAGGTAAAACACAGAATTATCCAAATATCAAGCACAATGAGAAGTCGCTGATCTGTTGTAGCAGTCAAATAACATTTAGTGGGTAGTGACATAAGTGCTATGAGCGAGGCAAGGAATATAGATAGCTTGGTAGCGATAATAAGCAGTGGGTAGTGTGGTATAACGCAAGGGAACATCCATAATAGGGGAGTAGCCACTTAAGGTATAGACACCTTTTTTTTTGTTGATGGCTTATTATCGGATGTGGGGAGGAGAGCAGTGGATGAAATTAAATAAAGTGCATCTGGAGCCAGAGATGCTAGAGTTTTTGTAACATTTTTAAGTGATCAAATAAGCTATAGTGAATGACAATTCCATTTTACAATGATCATTAAGTGTTTATTATTTCTTGGACAGTAGCAATATTTGCGGATTTACGTTTACAAGCATAGGCGTGTGTTCATGGGGTGCCAGGTATGCCTGGGCATACCCTAATCACCCTGTCCTTAGTCCCTTTCTCTGTCTAAAGTCAGACATCAGGGGTTTCTTTAGACTCCTGATATTCAACAAAATCCCCCAATGGGGGCTCCTAAAAAAAAAAAAAAAAAAAAAATCTCTGCTCTTCTGACATTGTCCTCTGCCCTACTGACTTGTCCACTGATATATAAATAGATAAAAAAATTATATATATATATATATATATATATATATATATATATATATATATATATATATATATATATATATATATATATATATAATCTCTCTATAGCCCCTGCAGGCGGCTATGTATTTTCTGGGCTTACCTATTACCTCCTCCTTGTAGCTTGTCGTTCGTTGTCTAGGGGTTCCCAGAGTTAGTACCCAGTAATTTGCAGAGACTGACAAGTCCTTTTTGAGGATTTTTATTTGCAAAAAAACATTCAAACATAACACAGTCTCTTAGTTGGGAATAGAGGGCATGGGTGATAAAGCTCAGGCACTTCAGAACTGCTGACATCAAATAAATGTCTCCTTAGATAGAGATAGCCCAGAGAGTAGCCACTTGCAACTGGACTCTTCACTGTTGGATAAAACCTTGTCCGCAGATCTAGCAGCCAACAAGCGATTCGGAATTAGCAAAGTCTCTGCCACAGACTAGGTTGTGAAACTTCAAGTGAACAATGTTAAAGTCTCTGCCACAGACTGTTGTAACCGAAGGATGGGTTAGGAACTTTTTCCTATGGTACCTGTATCTTTCAGCCATTGCGGTGATACCGCAGGAAATGCGGATTCAACTAGTGTCCATACATCTCAGCTCCCAGGCTCTTACCGAGCAGCCAGCTTTATGGCCCTCCTCCGAAGAGGCCTCCCCTGGTTGCTTGTGCGAGTTGCTGTGCCTCTCCAATCCTGAGAGCACACCCCGGGACACTTCAGAATCATCCTTCAGTTACTGCGCCTCGAACTAGCCAGAGGCTCGGCAACGGATTGATCCACACCCCAGACCATGAGGGCCTCTGGGGCTGGTCAGGGTGACTAGGCTTACAGGCGGCAGCAGACACTCCTGGGTACGGGACCCCTCGCGGGGTTGGACCGGAACCAGGAATCAAAGAGCAAGCTGAACCCTTAACACGTGACTTCAGCATCTTAAATACCCCTTCCCAGAATACACAGCGGGGCCAGATGCGCCCACTGGCTCAGAGAAAGATTGGTACCCAATGCGTCCAGCCAGAATGCGCTCTCAGCCTGTCACAGGTGTTCACCTCACCTATGACCAGGCAGAACTCTAATACAGCCCAGCCAAACTGACACCAAAGTAAAAACCTAGAACAATTAGCCCCCAGATCTCAGTTACAGTTCTGGAAAAAATACATTTACAGAATAGCGCACACTTTAGAAAATAGTATGTGTATGTATGTTTGAGCTTTGGGGTGCATACCCTAATGCGATAGGGTGATACATACGTCAGGAAGAAGCAAACGCAACTACGCCCCTTGCGAAACGCGTCACGTGACGGGCAGCTGACCAGCACTACACAGAGTGGAGGCTCTGAGCATTGAGAGCAACACTGCATGATCCTGAGTGACCCTCGGAAACCGTGAATAGCTATCACGGAGCACCCTATAACGGCCACTGGGCCTCTTCACAACTTGGCATTTGCCCAATAGAGGATACGGAACGGCTACCCTAATCCCAGACAGCAGCAACGTATAAAAGGTACTGGCAATTGACACCTTGATTGGAAGGATTAAACCCTCAGATATCGCATCTACAAGGAAGACACCAACCTGGTAACGTTATAAGTTTACCTTTTTATATTGACTGTCTGAGGAATCTCATACTCTTACCAACTTACATCCCTTTACTAAATGTGTTCTGCCAATTGCCACTTATCATAGAACATTTACGGACTTTAAAAGATCGCCGGTATCTGTGATTCCAACTACTTTAAGATGATGATTTGATTTGCTTATAAAGCGCTACTAATCAGTATGCAGCAAGGTTGAATACTTATTAACCCAGCTTGTAATCAGGAATCTCATCTAGGTACTTACTGGCAACACGCAGACCAGTATGGACAGCTGCAATCAATAATTGGTTTGTGGTTCAGTGTCGCTGAGAATAAACCAATAAGGGTTTCCCTTCGCTGAGAACTATAAACCGTAATCAGTAAAGATGTACATTTAAAACCCACTTCACTGGAACTTTTTATTCACGCATTTAGTGACAGTGGGCCAGTTATCAAGGTTAGCCTTAAACATTAAAGCAGTGGTGCCTCCATAACCAATAATCGGCCTCCAACAATTGCTCAAGTAGTGCTATGATCAAAATCTGGAATATTCCTAAATCTACATGACCACACCAATATACTGTATTTATTTTTATATCTCTGAAAAAATATATATATATTTTTTTTTTTTTGATCATAATCAGCTGCTCAGTAACACGTGTTGCACTTAATGTTGTCCATATGGTGTCTTGTCCATGTCTTGTCTAGTGTTGTTTAAATCTGTTAGTTTAAGATATCCAGGTGTCTGGAATCTAATTTTAATGGGAAATACACAAAAGCATTTAATAAAAATTTACCTTTGATTCAAATGAACAAAGTTGTTTCGATCTATATTTGTCTCCATATAGTAGCCCCCTTTTTTCTGGGCCCGTGTCTATAGGTCCCAGTAACCCCTTCCTTATTCCTGATAGATAATATTGCTGCTATGAGGATATTGGCGAATAGAAAGTGCATCAAAGAGGGACAGTCCTCCAACCCAATACTCGCAAGAGCCATCTTTGGTTTTAGCGTTACATATGTGCCAGTTAAGGTACCAAGGAAATGATTTGTGCTCTTCCAAAAATACGAGAGGACAGGACATTCCCACAATGTGTGTGAAGGGGTGCCATTCATGGTGCATAGTCAACAATACTTAAGAGATAGTGATTTATGCGCGCCAAATTGATAGGTGTATAATACTAAGGCATGGGTCTCAAACTGGCGGCCCTCCAGCTGTTATGAAACTTCAAGCCCCTTGAGGCATTGCAAGGCTTACAGTTAGAAGCATGACTCCCACAGGCAGAGGCACAATAGGACTTGTAGTTTTGCAACAGCTGGAGGGCTACCAGTTTGAAACCCCTGATCTAAGGTATTTTTTCATAGTCATATCCCAATGCAAGATGTTTTTGGAGAACAGGCAGGGTTTTTGGAGTGCTAGGTGCCATTGTTTAGTGGGGGCATTAAATTGAAGAGTTTTTTTTCCCCAGTATCGCATAGTTGGGCTATTCTCATTCATCCTAAAGGTCATAAACAACTTGTATATTAGGGAAGTACCTTTTAACATTAGGGGTCTTGGAATCATAGAAGCACACTAATCTCTGGGTGAGTGATAAGGTAGTCCAGGTTAAAGGAGGTAAAGCATGGTGGAAAGGTAAGTAGATATAAAGGTCCTTATTAGAGATATGGAAGGTATTGATGAGGTGTTAAAAAAAATAAAAAAAAAGTCCTTTTTAAGGAGCATATAGGTTTCCAATGCTAATTATTTCTTTTGTAGTCCTAACAGGTTTAGTTGCGGGGTAATAAGTTGTAGGGAATGTAGGGGGAAGTGAGGTAAGGTTTGTAGAGTGTAGTCATTTGTGAAATGGAGCAGAAGAATTTCAGGGTTACGTAGTTAGTCTGGTTGAAAAATAACAAGTCCAGAGTGCCCCTAGGACTTTATGGGCGAAGGATGGAAACCAAATCAAGAGGTAAAAGGCGTATAATAAAAATTCAAAATTTATTAAATACAAATCAGTATGAAAAAGACAAAGGTAACACAATAGGTTTGCTAAAAACAAAGAATGATATATAATATAAACACAGCTAAGTTCAAGAGCATATGATTGATCTCACAGTAGAAGGTCAAATTGTGTATATGTACACAAGGAATCCCAACATGTTTCAGAATATATACTTGAAGGGTGAGAGAGTTAACAAGACTGAAACATTAAATAGCTGACAGACATTATCTTTGTTTAGGGTCTTGTTTGTCGCAATGGCCACAGGTTAAGTGGGTTCCGGTAAGAACTGGTTGTGAAATTTTTCAGTCAAAAATCAACCGTCGGCATCACATGACCTATAAACTAGTTTAAAGCTGAGATGTCATGCTACATGTTTATATAGGATTTATGTCTCATGTGATGAACTCTGTCCTCCCTCTAAGTTGTGCAATTTTCTTTGTCCTTATTTTGTATAAAGGTACAGCTCATACTACCATTATACTCAGAATTCTTTGAAACGACTCTCTTGTGTTGTGTTGTGTTGATTTTGAATGTTCCTACAGGTTCCAACAGAATATCACTGATTGTCCAGGAACTGAGCACAATTAACCCTTACAATACCTAGATATTTAATTCCTTCTTCAGGGGAAGATTTAGAACAGGTTGTATTAGGGTTTGTAGAGTTATTTTTGGAATGGAGCATAAGGATTTCAGGGTTACATAGTCTGTTTGAAAAAACACATCAAACACAAAAAGTCCATCTAGTTCAATAAAAATGGTATTTTTTTTTTTCAATCCTTTATACTGTACACGAGTTAATAACCACAGTTAATGCAGAGGAAGGCAAAAAAAAAACAGCAAAGTATGGTCTAATTTGCTCCAACAGGGGACAAAAAAAAACATCCTAATCCCCCGAGAGGCAATTGTATATTCCCTGGATCAACTTTACCTATATATCTTATCCAGATATATTATGTACATTTAGGAAGGAATCCAGGCCTTTTTTTTTAATGCATTATACTGAGCTAGACAGAACCAGCTCTTGATGGAGACTATTAGACTACTTCACAGTAAGAGCTGTGAAAATGTTTCTGTATTTGGAGATTAAATCTCCTTTCCTCCAGTCATAGAGTGCCCCCTTGTCCTCCTGTGATGATCTTGGTGAATAACTCAACACCACGTAAACTATATAGACCACTTGTGTATTTATAAAAATGTTTTTTTTTTTTTTTTAAACATTTTTTTATTACACATATTAAAATATAACATCCAAAAAACATTCAAGAGAAGTTACAATCAGGCACAACCGCAAGTGGAACATACAAAACTTGTCAGAATATTGCAATTCTCCCATCTGCACACATAATAGTATATTTTTTTGAAAAAAAAAAAAAAAAAAACGAAACCAAACCATTTCCGTAGATCCCTCCCCCCCTTTGTCTCTCTGCATTCAGTGCCCATAGATCAAATATAACGCAATACCCACACAACTGGGAGAAAAAATAACAAAGTATGTTGAAAAAGCGCTGCTATGTCTGTTGCATCATTAGCATTCCATTTTATTTTATCTCTACAATACTCTGGAGCCTTTGTATTCCTTTTCCAGTAAAGGGTACACATTGGTGTCAGTTAATCTTCCCCCTCTAGGGTATTTTCTGAGTCCACCCATCTAAACCACACCTTCCTAAATTTCTTGGGAGCCCTTCTAGCTTCATATGTCATTTTTATACATCTGAAGATCTGCGTTAACCACCTTTTAGCCACATTCCAAGTGTCAGCTGATCCTCATGAATCCACCTCCTGGCAATAAGTTTCCTCACTGCAAAGTACAGGATTCTAAGAAACAGCTTCGTATGAGCATTCATCGCTTCCTGGTCAAATACCCCGAGAAGGCAACGCAGGGGGGGAACGTATTTATAAATGTTGCTCATATCCCCTCTTCTCAAGAGAGAATAAATTCAGTTCCTGTAATCTTTCCTCATAGCTGAGCTCCACCACGCCTCTTGTCAGTTTGGTTGCCCTTCTCTGCACTTTCTCTAGTTCCCCAATATTCTTTTTATGAACTGGTGCCCAAAACTGAACTGCATATTCCAGATGAGATCTTACTAATGATTTGTACAGGGACAAAATTACATATATAAAACAGATACTGATCAATACAGGCAATGATTTTGCTCACTTTGGAAACTGTAGCTTGGCATTGCATGCCATTATTAAGCATATATGATCTAGCAGAACACCCAGATCCTTCTCCACCATTGATTTTCCCAGTTTTTTACTACCCCCTAGTATGTATTATGCATGCATATTCTTAGTCCCCAAGTACTTAACTTTTAGATTTATCAACATTAAACATCATTTGCCACAGAGTTGCCCAATTAAACAGTGCATTGAGGTTGGCTTGTAAGTTGGAGACGTCCTGTAAGGATGTCATTACACTGCATTGCTTGGTCTAAACTGCCAGGACAGAAATGGTATTTTTTTTTTTTTTTTTTTTAATCCAAAACCCTATAGCATTTATAAATTATTTGATGGGACTAAAACTATAGAATACATCAGATTTTATCAATTGCTCAACAACTAGAGTAAATTACACACTGTGGTGCCCCTGCAATAAGTTGTATGTGGGCAAAACAAAAATAAGACTAGGCGAACACATCGCAAGTATAAAGAAAAAAGATGATGAGCATCCCCTTGCAGTGTATTTCTCCCAGTTCCATCAAGGTAACCCTAAAGATTTACAAGTTAAGGGTATTTATGTGTTCAATCTACCAACTAGAAGAGGTGATATTGACGCCATCCTTTAGAAGGAAAAAATTTGGATATATTGATTCGGTACTTTAATTCCCAATGGCTTGAAAAATGAATGTAACTTAAAACCCTTTTGGAGGCATAACTTGCTACACTTGTTTCTACATCTGTGTGATTTTTTTTATTTTCCAGCTGGGTAGTTAAGTCCATATAGTCACTACCTTTTTAGTAACTTTTCTCCCTTATTGAAGTTAGGGGTTAAATCTGGATTATTATTGACAATGCTTTGAACTTGATCTATATGTACTTAGTGGTGTTTTTAAATACGATTTAGCATGATGTATGAAGAGGAGTTGTGGAAATGTATGACATGTGGCGAAAGGATATCATATCTATACAAAAAAAAAATGTATATGGTTTTCCCCGTGGGGTTTTTAGGCAGAGATGAAGACAATATTTTGTGAAATCAAAGAGATTTTATTTTTTTTAGTAAATCGAATAAACGACAAACTTGAAAATGTATATGAGGTATTTAAAAATGCGAACTCTGGTTTACAAATGGCAATCGTTCCAATAGGTACAGGTGAATACATACAGAAAAACATGCAACAATATAGTGTACTTGCAAAATTTAAAAAGAAAAAGTACACAATTCATAAAGGACTCATCTGTTAAATAACACACCCCTCAACCCAGATGCATTTCGACCCATTATTGGTCTTCTTCAGGGGGGAAACGTATAGAAAAGGGTGAATGCCTTTGCTGCGTCTCTGT